>CAUYQG010122133.1:0-21391 GCA_963574415.1 Tarsius wallacei | reverse complement strand
TCTTTCTGTAGAATGATTTGAGGTCCTCCGTATATTCCCAATAGGAAAATTGCCGGGTCATATGGAAGGTCAATTTCTAGTTCTTTCAGAAATCACCCCACTGTCTTCCAGAGAGGTTGCACTAGTTTGCATTCCCACCAGCAGTGTAGAAGCATTCTTTTTTCTCGGCATCCTCGTCAGCATCTGTTGTTGTTTGTTTTATTAATTATGGCCATTCTTACTGGGGGTAGGTGGTACTAAGAGAAACATGTCCCAGTAGGGTTGCTCCCCAAGCCTGGGTCTAAGAATGAAAGCGACACATGAAACAGAGCTACGGCCAATCCACAGCCTAAACACAACACACATGAGAAACAAGCCTTTACCCTTGCATGAAACGGAGGTTTGAGTTTGTTACCCCCTCCCCATAACCTAGCAAAGCTGACAGACAGACCTCAGAAACTCCTTCTTTCTAACCTTCTTAACATTGTGTAACTTCTGAAACCCACTTCTTTGAACTCATTCTTTATTTCCTTCAACTTGTTATAATGACTTGCATTTTTTTCTTTTCCAACCTCTTCTTTGCTTCATCATTTTTTTTTCCATTGGATCTTCTTCCTGCTACCATCTTCTCCAAAACTCAGTCTGTACATAAACCTGTACCTCCATAAACTAATTGGTCAATAGTAGATGTTTAACTAGTTTTGAATCTATAATCCCCTAGTCTGGATTACATATTTGTGATACCAGATCAGTTTTATTTTTTTAAAAATAGGGCCTTGCCTTGCTATACTCTACTATGGCCATGAGCTCTTTGAGCTGTAGCTGTAGCTGTCGCCATGTTTCATGGCTTTGACCTCCTCACCCACCTTGGGGAGGTGAATCTTCCCTCTCCCTTTTTTTCTCTCTCTAATTTACTTTTAAATAAACTATATCTTTTAATCTAAAAAAATATTCCTTGTACGGTGTTTCTACTAACAACCTTCAGCAACTCATTACTCATCATCTCTAGGGTGAATCTGACCATCTCAACCTTGGGAACAAGGTCCTTGCTAGTTTCTGAATTCCTCTCTCGACCACTTCCACCACTGAAAGCATCTCCCATCACTCCATTGAATGAGCACTTTTTCAGTTGCACAAATATACTTCTTGTTTCAGGACCTGCACTAGCTATTTCTATCTCCTGAGCATCCTGTTTCTTTCTTTCATTTTAAATCTTCTGAGACATATCTTAAATTCTATTCTTTCCAAGAAATTCATTCTACTGATTTCACCGAGTTACCATAGACCCCTTCAGGCCACTCTGGACAAAACAGCCAAAATGACCTTTTGAAACACATGTTCCTCATCCCTTATCTACCCTACTTAAATTATTTTGGTGGACACTTAGGAAAAATACTAAAATCTTAAAGAACCTAGATGAGTATGACCTTCCCTACTTTTTCCACCTCATTTTGCATTTCTGTTCTCTTTCTTCTCTACATTCTAGCCACAGCTATTCTCTTTTGGTTCCACCAAATACCTTGAATGCTCTCTTTCACCACAGGATGTGTGTGCCTGCTGCTATTTGTTCTGTCTAGAGCACAATTCTTTTCTTTATTTTCCTAATTAGCTACTTCTTAGTCTTTGGATCTCAAGTCTGCCATGACGTTATCCGCAAAATCTTCTCTGTCCTCTCTGTGCAGGTCCAAACATTTTATTGTATGTCTTTATATCATGTTTTACCTATTCCTTTTCCAATGTACATATTACAGTTGTAATTTTATATTTATATCTTTCATTTGTCACCCTTAGCTATATCAGTTGTTAGTTTCATATTGATTTGTACTTTAGACCTTCATCACTCTGTGTTGATAATTTATTTGCCTTGTTTCAGCACCATACCAACAAACAAAGTCACCTAGTAGGTCCTTTGTTTTTAGCTGAATGAATGTATGCTTTCTGGTTATTGCTGAATAGGAATACTCTTCCATAGAAGGTTTGTAGATGCTGGAAGATTTACACAATTAAATATATCGATATGAGAGCATTTTAAAATTTTCAGTTCATAGTGTCATTGACATATTCAAACAAAAACTGTTGTGTGCTTTCAACACCGTGACTAAGATTGCCAGATAAACTTTCAGCTACGAATAATTTTCAGTGTATGCTCTCAGTATAACATAGAACATATTCACACTATAATTTATGAGTGGTTTATCTGAAATTCAAGTTTAACTGGGAATCTTTTATTTTTATTGGCTAAATCTGGCAACCCTATCTGTAATTCTTACTGAAACAATCATGGCCGCTCTTCATTGAGCACAGACTATGAATCACCTATGTCACCAAGTATTGTCTAGTGACTATTTTATCCTTTAAACCAAATGAGCAGGTTCTATGAAAATGTACTTTGGACACATGGAAAAACTGAGAAACAGATTAAAGAACTTGCCCGGAGTCACGTAAATGTCACATGGCAACTCTGATTTATGTCTTGAGGTATAAAGGACTTAGTGCCTGCACTCCTAACCACTATAAAATGCCACCTCATCTAGCACTGCCTAAGCTATTGAGCATACCCTCGGTGACTATAGAATCAACAGAGACTTTTGTCATCAAGGGCTTTGGATACATTTTAACTATAGTAGTCCAGAAATCCTAATGCAAAACGCAGCCTTGGATCTGTAAAACTACAAATGTATTTCTGACACTTCCTAAGGGATTTCAGGCCTTTTAACCACTGTGTTGGCTCTGAATTGACATTAATGTGTTAGAGTATCACTATCTGTGTATGTCACAATGCTGGGTCTAACTGTCCATGAGTTAACTGTTTAAGAACTTTCCACGACATTGAAAAAAATCTCGATGTAGTTGTCATGTCCTTAGAGCAATGTAATGGATACCTCTCCAGTGGTAAAAATATCAAGTTTTCTTTGAGGATTTATAAGGATTTGCACTATACTTGCAATTTTATTTCAACAATAACTTTCTTTTCTTTTTGGGGTCAGAGTCTCACTCTGTTGCTCAGGCTGGAGTGCGGTAGCACACTGCTCATGGCCACTGCAGCCCCGACCTGCCCGGCTCAGGTGATCCTTCTGCCTTAGCCCTCCAAGTAGCTGGAACTACAGGTATACACCACCATGCCTGGATATTCTTTTCATTTATTGTAGAGACAAGGTCTCACCAAGTTGCCCAGGCTGGTCTCGAACCCCTGGACTCAGGCAATCCTGTCGCCTCGGCCTCCCAGAGTGCTGAGATTACAGGCTTGAATCACCGCGCCCGGCCTAATGATAACTTCCAATATTAACAAACCATCCAGTCTTTCGACTATCACCACATAAAATGTGAACGGCTTAGTACTTTGAATCTCTTTTGTAAGAATTAATTCTTATTTTCCTCTCTTTAAACTGAATTAATTGTTAGATGACTTAAAATAATTTCTGAGTTCTATTCACAAGGCATTTGGGCACAGAAATGGATTAAGTGATTCTTGTGCAGAATTTAAATATCAGCTTCAAAGAGGCAAGGAAGAAATTTCAAGGTCTATCATGTCAAGAATGATGGGTCTTCAAGGTGTTGTGCATTCAATCATGCTTTACAATCTTCCTTCAAGGGAAAAGGGACTCCTCAGGTTTCATGCAAGGTAAACCTCTGTTCTTTCATCACTAGATAACTTTCACCAAGCAATGGGTCTTAAACACAAGTTTGAAGTGGCTGCATCCCACTGAGTCATTCACATTCTCACTCTTGACTTAGCTCTAGCTTCCCTTGACTTAGCTCTCTTACCTACCATCTTCGCATGTCTTCCCTGACATCGTGTCCCTCCTTTCTCTGATGCAGTGACAATACCAGAGTTAAAAGTGCAGCCCCTCGACCATACACAGTGTCATACCTGTGATGCCAACCCTTTGGGAGGATGAGGCGGGAAAATCGCTTGAGGCCAGGCATTCGAGATCAGCCTGGGCACACAGTGAGACTCTGTCTCTACAAAAAAATGAAACTCATTAGCCAGGTGTATTGGCACATGCTTGTAGTCCCAGCTACTCAGGAGGCTGAAGCAGGAGGATTGCTTGAGCCCAGAAGGTGGAGGCTACAGAGAGCTATGATCACTCCAGCGTGGGAGACCGAGCTAGACTCGTTCACTAAAAACAAAACAAAAGAATCAAACAAAAAACAGTACAGGCTCTTGAGTCAGACAGACTTGAGTTCAAATCCCACTTCTACGTATTAGCTGTATAACCTTGGGCTGATTATAACCATTCTGGTCCTCAATGTAGTCACTTGAAAGCTCACCAAAATAATAACACCAGCCTCTTAGAGTGTTTACAAACACTAAATGGATAGTGTAAGGAAAGTATGGGTAGAGATTAGGCAGTCAAAACATTAACTAGTTATCATTATTATCATTTCATGTCAGAAAAATATGAAGAATATGTCTTTGTTAACATGAAAGAAAAAACAATAAATGTCTGTGTTTTTACTTTCCTGTTGAACTATAATCTCTCTTGTCAATTTTCCTATTAATAAGCTGCCTCTATATCTTTCTTTTTCTTTCTTTTTTTTTGTTTAGCTTTCAAAATGTACAACAGGAAAGCTATTAAATTTCACAGGGTCAGTGAATAACACAGGGCAGCATGTATTTCTGACACGGTTCACATCTACCCATTCCCTACATGTTACCACTCTTTAGCCACGAGATTAAGTTATCAAAAGTGCATGCTTCCTCGAGAAAATGCTTCCTTGGTTTGAAGAGAGAATCAGAGCAAATATTTCTTATTCTGCTGAGAGCATTACCATTGGTTTTTGCAAAGTACATAGAACCTCAGTGCTCTCAAATTACAAATATGTTAATATTTTTCTTACGTGTTGAATGTCACCCCGCCACTTCTACCATATTTTGGTGTTTTTTTTTTCAGTTTAATGAAAGATTGTCTATTCATCAACACTTCCATAAGAATTCCATCAGGCTTAGTATATAATTACTCAATTCAAATCAGGCGTAGTCTCTCTCTCTCTCTCTCTCTCTCTTTCTCTCTCTCTCTCTCCTCCTTTTTGTCTTCTCACTTTCTCTCTTTCCATCTCCAACCCCTTCCTGCTCTCTCTTCCTTGTTCAGTCTCCATCACTCAGTCCTCATTGTCTAACATATCACTCTCTTAGTACGCAAAAACCTAATCTTTTCTTTGAAGTTGTATGGTGGATGTAGCTGTTACTTTTCCTTTTGCTTAAACATTTATTTATCCTCCGCACCATGGAGATTTGTAAATGTTCATATTTCCCCACCGATTAAGTGTGCATAAGTCTGCATCTTAAAAAACAAACAATCAAGCACACAAAACTGTTAGTGCTTTGAGTGGCAGATATTTTGTCACAAAATAAACTTTGGAAATCTTCATGATCTGCAAAACTGATGATAGTCTCACAAGACACTGTTTACAGAGATCTCAATGGCATCTCTATGTTGGCCACTGTTTATTATAAATGTGGTTCTTCATAAATTATAAATACCTGAAAACTTCTTTCTGAAAAAATCAATAAATAATGTTTGAGAGGGTGGTATTGTTTCTGTTACATCATTTTTATTAAAGTAAGTATTCACAAAACCCTTTATTCTACAACTCTGTGCTTAATATTTTTAAAAATGAAAATGTGTGTTAGGCATCCAATTCTCATTTTCGTCCCTTCTGTAAACATTTGTTAATAGATTAGTATGTTTCAGGTTTCTGATAAACCCCTAAGGATAGACTGTTAAGCAAGATACCATATCCAGGACACTATATTTATGCAGTTTTCTCTTTAAAAGAAAGACCAATGCCAAGTAATTAATTAATTAATATTTTATTCATATAACTGTGAAGAAGTCTTAGATGGTTTTATGAGAACGTCTAATGGACTGGATGCAGAATGGGGGTAAACCAGGGCGATTCGAAGACCCAGAATTCTCACTTCAAATGAAGTAAGAATTCCCAGACAATCACATAGTCTAAATTCTTCATAATTAAAAATGATTTTTTCATCTATGCTTATTAATATAACATATAAATAACTATAGACTATTGGCTTAAACAATAATGTACCTGGATGAAACCAGATTGCTCCTTGAAGACAACATTTATATTCTAAATGTTTGGTGGTAGGTCATAATTTCTTTAGAAGTATCATGACTTCAAAATATAGTCATTAGTCAACGAGAAGATGTGATCTGATATAGTGATGCCAGGTTATGTTTCTCTAACTACGGCCATTTCAGGTCTGCACCCCCCATATAATGAAGCTGGAGTTATGACCAGAAGATGACTTACATCTGAAAGGCAAACATGCGATGGAGAGGGAGTCTCACTCACAAGTTAACAAAATTTATTAAACTCCTCCTCTGGGCCAGACCCAAGACTTGGGACTTGTGGTAATAGTAACCATGTTTTTCTGGGGGAATTAAGGAAGGAATAATATTTTCGCTGGACTTTTAAGTGTGGTAGGCACTCATTTAAAGAGAAGGGGAGGGAACATTCCAGCACTACAGAACAGCCTGAAATAATACATGGCAATTTGAAAGGGCATTGCATGTCCAGAGGACAGTGAACATAGAATAAATTATTGCGAGGCAATAGTGGCATTTTGTATGCATCCTAAAGACTTTAGATTTTATTGTGTTTTTATTGGTGAACAACAGCACTTTCAAAACAGCAGAGTGAAAAGATCAGATTTGCATTCTAGAAAGTTTTCTGAACCGTGACATGTGGACTGGGCAGACCACCGTGACACAGAGGGGCTACCACAAGACGCTGGCTAAAAGGTGGCCTCACTCCGTATGATCCATCATCTGTAATGATTACATCTGGGTCACAGTTATCCCTAATACGAAAACCCAGGGAAGTTTAGTACCATACAGACTACGGTATAGGATTATGAGATTATGTTTAAGACCAATAAAACATACTTAAACATAGCACGAAGTTGGCTATTAAAAGTTAATGTCGAGAGTGAACAGTTTCTGACCAGAGAGGCAGGAAGCCGTGGCACATGGTTGCAACCCTCATAAACGCTATGAATTCCATCTCGAACGCAAACAATGAAGTCTGGGCTTCAGACTGTATCTAGTTTCTTAAACATCAAACAAAAGTTAACTTGTCTTGGCCGCCTTAAGTTACTTTTCTGATCCTCTACAGATGACTTCTATTTTTATACATTTTTAATGCTGTGGTCACTAACATCAGTTTCATCCCCCGGGCAGCTGGTGGGATCTTCAGTTGCCGGGCAACCTCTTTGCTGTGGGTTTCTAAGCAACACGCTTTGCATGTGGCCAGAGTTAAAGTTTGTTGAAGTCCAGCGTGCTTGGGCGGCTGCAGAAAGCTTTCTTTCGGGTTTGATTTTGTTAGTTTGTTTTTTAAAGTTTCAGCCACACTTGTTAGTAATATATGGTCAACTGCACAGAATAGCCAGCCATAAAGAACATTTCAGGTCTGAAAGAAAATAAAGCCCCGAGCAGTACTTTTCTGAATATTGAACTCCAAGGAGAGTCAGTTTCACTGTGACTATATTTTGAACCAGTTTTTCTGCTTCTCTGACAACTAACATTTTTCTGCATGCTTATTTCCTGTTTGTCAAGAAAATCATCCAGATACCCTCCTAGCTTGGGGGGTTGGGTGGAATATAAGGTGAAAGGGAGACAGCCTCCTTTAAATGTGCTCCCGAATTCTTTAATCCAGCTGGGTTCAGGTCCCGCCCAGGAAAAAATCAAGCCCTTCCCCGCTTTTGTCATCAAGTGAGGAGCAGTTGGGAGAAAGACATCTCCCAAGTGCATATGAAGTGCATACAGAGCTTTCCTCCGGTTCTGGAATGCAGTATGGCCCGTGAATCCTGGGGCATCAACTCGGGGGTGTCCCTGCTCACTCTGCTGACGCTTGTTTGGAGATTGTGAATCTGACCCCACCCTTGCTGACCTTCTGAATCACTGATGAACTCTCCAGACTGTGAAACACCAGGATATTTAGTCATAGAGGACGGATTGAGCCCCACCTCTCTTGCCCCAAACACAGGCAAGTGAGCCCAGAACATAGCCTCTGAAATAGATTTCTTCCTTGGAAAGAATTGGTCGTGAATTTACATACTTTATTTGGTCGTAACCTGGAGTTTTGAATTTATGTTGGATTGGAAATCAGAAGACCCTCCTCCCTACCAGTAGATTACTGAATACATCAAACTCCTAACATTTCCCTCAGATTTAGGGCCCTTCTTACCGTCTGGCTGACCAGACCTTCACTGGTACCTTATGATCTGTCTGCGCTAAACCACCTGTTTATAATGTCAGATTGGAAATGAGAAGACTCCTCTCCCTAACAGTAGATCACCATATACATTCAAACTCCTAATATTTCCCTCATATTAGGGTCCTTCTTACTTTCTAGCTGACCAGACCTTACTGGTACCTTCTGATCCATTCGTACAAAACCATCAGTATTATATTTCTAATGTTGGATGGGAAGTGAGAAGACCCCTCCCCCCACCAGTAGATTACCAATACATTCAAACTCCTAACATTTCCCTGATAATTGAGCCCTCCTTACTTCCTAGCTGACCAGATCCTTATTTATACCTTACTATCCATCCATACTAAACTCTCTGTGGCACAATGGAAACACCCTGCTATTTCGTGCTTCTCTTCTGACTCTTTTCTGCTTACCTTTTTTTTTTTTTTGCCCCTTTTATCCCCCTGTACACACATCTTTCCTCCAAGATGTTATTCTGAAGTCACCTCTTCTGTGAAATTGTTTTCATGACTACATACAGGTGCTACTGCTTCCTGTGTTGCCAGCTCATCTTGTTTGCACTTGATAACACGTCTACACCTTCTACTTCTGAGGTTCCTCTTCCCTTTTCATTCCAAAATCCTAACCATTTTATTTAAAAGGCACATAGAATCCATTCAAATAAAAATCTTTAGAATGAATGAATAAAAGAAACTCTTGGTTATGACCAATGTTTTTAATTCATTGGACATATGATTTTGAGCAAATTTTCCTTTGCTAGAAATGTTTCCACATCTGTAAAATGGGTATGAGTGAAAGGATTGCAAAGAGTTCTTCTATAGCAGCCATTAGGGCTGTTCAGACATATCCTTGTTCTCTACCTCCCTGGCCTATGATAGTCCGAAGTAGGCATGGTCAAGTGGCTTGAGTAGGCGTGACATGTGCCTTTGTCAATGTAAGATACGGCAATGCCCCTTCCCGCCTTCTTTCTCCCTCTCTTGTGGTGAATAGGTGGATGGACTGAAGTGAAGCAGTGCACCATGATGGACAAATAGCATGAGTAAAAACTTTCGCCGTTTCTTAGACTTGGGGATTATTTGTTATCACAGTGTAGCATAGCCTTCCCTTACATTTCATGACACTTTTTTTTTAAGAGAAGACACACTTGCATTACAAGTCTAGCATCAGGCCATAAAGTATGGTTTCCAAAAATCCATTACATGAATATGCACTATATAAGAGTTATTTTTAAAACTATCAACAACACTTGAAGCACAAAATATGCTTCTATTTAATGTCAGTAAGCAATTATAATAAAATAAAAAGATTTTAAAATTAGTTTTATATAAACCATAAAGAGAAATGGGGTATAATAAAGAATATTTTCCTCTTCTGCATTTAATTTATATCCAGAAACGATGGTTTGGTTTCTATCTTTCGGAAAACAGTGCTACAGATGGACTCAATTTTCCTAAAAATGCAGTGTTTGTGTATGTTATTTTCCAAGTCATTCCTCTTTCCATGAAATATGGCTGATTTTTTTTCCCTTTCAGCTACAATACATTTTCATAGTTTCATAAGTTATACGACAATGTTTTGAAATATTAGAGAAATTTTAAAAATATATTTCCTCCAATTTCAAAACTTCACCAAAAGACCAATGTCAAGAAACCAAAATAAAATTTAAGAAAAAATTTAGCAATTCATATGTTTCTCATTTATAGGCCATCCTTGAATAGACTGCACAACCAAAAGATTGCTTATATCTTTTCAATTTTTTTAGAAATGTGTATAATGCCAAGTTAATGTTTATTTTAAATTTTATTTGAAAATAAATTTAGGGAGGAGGACATCCATTTTAGCTTATCGATAACTTAGATCCCTGATTGCCATTGGTTTTAAAACTTTTGCGTTTTCTGGCCCAGTCTCTGTATAGCCAAGAATGAAATGGCTATTAGTTTTTCACTGTCAATATTTATCCAAGACATTTCAGATCCCTACTTTTCTTCAGGCTAACCATAAATAAAGCACTCCAATTTTCATTTTCATGCTGCTTCTTCACATAATAAGATTTAAGGAACTGGAGACAATGAGGATAGTAGGCTTTAGTCCTACCAAGCTGACTTCAAACCCAGAGGTTCAACCAACTAGCCAGGTATTCTTGGAGAATGACTTACCTTCTGGAAGATCCAGGTCCCCTGTTTACAGATAGGGATATTGAAAATTATCTGCCTCACACAGTTGTTATGAGAATTCAACAGAAAGGGGTATTTAACTCCAGAACTGTTAGCTCCATAAAGGTGTTTTGTGTGGCTCTTTCTGTATTCCCAGTATCACTGTGTCTTGCACAGGGGAAGCCTTCTTTGCTGAGTCGGTGATTGCATAAACATTTATAAGTCAAATGGGTTAATAATAGATTAATGATTGAATAAGGAACTTTTCATAGAATCTGGCATATTGGATAAATTCTACAAATGATAGTTACAGTAATGATTATGTCAGGATGTATTATTTACTTGTACCCTTAACTCTCCCAAGATCATATGGCTAAACACTTTAATGAAAATATTTTGACCGATTTTTGCAATGTTGATAAATCAAGCTGCTATGGACTAAGGTAAAGAAAATCTTTATACAACTCTTATAAGAAGCCATTTATGATTTTCAGTATCCTGGGTCAGTACACCAAGATTGTAGTCAACTTTACATTCAGAACTTGTTACTTAATATGTCTATTGAATTGGTTTTAATGAAAATGTAATTGATTATAATATATTCTGTGTAAGATGTTTTTCTTAAAAGCATCTTTCTAGAGACTTGGAGAGAGGAGCTTGACAAGATTCAGTATGAAAACAGCTTCAGAATATAGCCACACTATTCTTTGAACCCTCAGGGTGTTGGGCATTTTACTTGTGGGCTGTAAAAACATCAACACTGAATGCCACACCACTCCTGGAGTTGACTTCTTCTGCAGGCTGGGTTTCTTCGCTTAGGAATTTTGTTATTCCTTATAAGTTCTTTGATGAGCCAAAAAAGTAATGAGCGGAACTTTAAAATTCCCTCCGGTTATGCTAAATGAGGATAGCAGAGCAAAGTCAACTCTTCGTGATACAAGACAATTCCAGAAAGCTGTAGTTGTACTAAGCACAGAATGGCAAGTAAAGCTATGCTTACAAATCTTGAAGGAAAGGGTAAAGAAACCAGACATGTCCTAGTCACCAGACATATCTTTTCAAATCATCCACATTTGTGTGCTATTATTTTTATCATGTTATACTAGTCCAGGAGTATTTGCCAGTGTGACTGTATCTGGGTGACTGGTGCATTGTTACACAAAGCAAACTCTAATTTTATTTTAAAATAGAACTAAGTTCCAGCTTGTATGCACTGGCTACTTTGGCTAGTTCTGTAAAAAGACTTTTACAAGTCATGTGAAGACACACATTTCTTTCTTGTAAATAAACTAGCGAAAGCCACAGCCGCATACTGGAGAATCACAGGTAAGAAGAATGTATGGTCCCAGTTTTTTCTAGTCCAGAGTTTCTTTGGGGAAAAGTATATAAATGGTTTTAACAGGTCCATACTTCTAAATTACTACTACATTTACTGGTTTTAGCTACCTGGCCCAAAAGCATTAACGTAGCTCTTCAAGATGAGGCTGGTGTCTGGAATCTGACTGTCTGCATAAGAAGAAACAATCGAAATGCTTCTCAGAGACCTTCCCAAAACATTGTAATATAATAGAAAAGACTTTGATTTTCATAGTTAGTGAGAGGAGCTCTTTGCTTGTGGTTCATGAATATGTCTCCACTGCAACTAAAATATCTATAACACAATAGGCACTTAATTAATATTTGAAGAATTAATGACCGGAAGAACACACATTATCTGGCTAATTGATTATATAAGATTACCAGATTCATTTGTATTTATTCACTTTCCCATCAAACTATTAGTGAATAACTTTAGACCACATCAATTTCAACTTTTTTATTTCGACGACGAAGAATCTGATGCCCAGAGATTTGCAGTACCAGTGACTTATTCTGAGAGAAACAACCTGAGGGCTCGAGGTGCTCTTCTAGAGAAATGGACCAACAGGCAGAATTGTCAAAAGGAACAACTAGGCACAACGCTGGTGAAGAAATGTGCTCCAGGTTACAACTCGACTGTTTCCAAATTTGTTAAAATCCAGGTCTCTCATCAATAACTCGAAGAACAACAGAAAAAAAAAAAAAATTCCAGGTCTCTCGTTGCTCAAGTCCGGTTCTTTTCTTTCAGTGCCAGTTGTGAGCCAGTTTTGCAATGAGAAATTCTTCCTGTGGGGGGAAAAATCTCTCACAACTTATTCCTGTTCTTCCTCCCACTTAGAACACAAATCTGGATCCGCGTGAGGCTTCATTCTGCTCTAAGCAACATACTTTCCACAGCCCCCTGCATTTCTTCTCTAACTAATTTTCTCCAAGTCTTTTTTCTCAGTCCACGTTTTCAATGCCAGTTCTTCCTCCAGCTAGCAGCCCAGTCAACAAGCATTTAATTAGAATTTGATCCTATGTGCATTCATCTGCAATGCTCACCATCTTCCCTGCTCACACATCGGGATTTGGGCAAGTTAGGTAAGACAGTTTATAACAGGTCAGGAATCCCTACGCCACCCTTTCAGCTTAAACAAATATGTTATATTTCTAGCTGTTAGAATGTGTTGCCTCCTAGAAGTAGAACAAGAAGTAAGAGAACCATCGGTGCCAATCTTAATATTCGACAACTTGCTTATTCTCTAGATCCAGACATCATTCAGTCAACACAGTTCCTGTACATTCTTATTCTTCAAAGTAACTTAAAATATATGTATTTTTAAACTGGAATTTAAGACACACCTTTAAATCTAGGCAGTTCAGAAAAAGAGAGCATGCTTTGTCTCTTTCTCAACTGTTTTATATCAAGTGGAAGTCTAGGAATTTGGCCTTCTTTTAGTTACCAAGCACTACCTGTTTTCCCCATGAACGTAGAAAACTGACATTTTGTTTTTCCATGTATTTAGCAAATGAATATGTACAAGAATTGTCAATTCACAAAACAAGAAAAATTTGTCTAAATGTTTCCAAATAGATAAGTAGGTTCTAGGAAGGTGAGTTAAAAATAGCCTCGAACTGTACCAATTTGCCAGATAAATGGACATGAACAAGATATATTCATTTATAAAAACTCACTATTTTTTTCCCCTAATAGTACTAAGAGCAAAAAAAGAAGCAGAGATTGTTTCCACTGGTTTCTGGAGGATATAGGTAATATGTACATGAAAGACATGAAAATCCTATAAGCTGATCAAACTAAAGGTCAGTACTGAACCCACTCAAAGAGAGGCAAAGAGAGCCGTCACCAACCAAACCAATAGCTCAAAGGTAGATTTGTCTCACCCTGTTTTTATGAAAAAAATGAAAATATCTGGCACTTGAATCTTTAAAAATATTCCCAAATACAGGCAATATTTAAAACAATACTTATTAAAACATCTGTGATTTATCAATTTCATTTAAATGTGTTATTCTAGGCTGTGTTTCATCCAGAAATGCAGTTATATAAGAGATTAATTAAAGCAAATGGCAGCTAAGTACATGCTATCATGAAACAAAAGGCCATGGAATCCATGACCTTGGTCTCTTACCAATAATTCTTCGAGTAGATACTAAAACTTTGTGCTACCTGAAAGGATTATGGCATGATTCCTGACAAATCATGTTACCCTTGACTCAAGCATAAAGATTCTGGAAGAAAACGTAGACAACCCCAAGCCATTACTTATTTGATATTTTCGTACTTGTTTGGTGAAAACGTATTAGCACAAAACCAAAAACAAAACCCTAAAAACTTTAATTCTGCCCCAGCTTCAGAGGAAATTAATCACTTTAAACTCCTTGAAAAGCAGAATAGTGCAAAATAAATAAATAAACCAAAGCATCTGCCAGGGATCTGGTATGATAAATACATGCAGATAAGCAATTGAAAAAGTTGGTTTTCAACACAGTTGCCGATGGAATTTTCTGATGCTCTGTGGATATCTAGGCAAGAGTATAGGTCTTGGCCATCATAGGATACCAGGTCTCATCATCAATGTTGTTTCATGCGTTTAATGCAAATATCTTTTTCCACACTAAAAAAGTATGCTATATAAATGAGCAAGTTGTGCCTTGGGAGGCTGAGGTGAGTGGATTGCCTGAGCCCGCGGGTTCGAGACCCGCCTGGGCAAGCAAGACCTCATCTCTACAATAAATTAAAAAAAAATTAGCCGGGCGTGGTAGCGTGCGCCTGTAGTTCCGGCTACTCGGAAGGCTGAGGCGGAAGGATCGCCGGAGCCCAGCAGGTCGAGGCTGCGGTGGCCAGGAGCGGCCACCGCACTCCAGTCTGGGCGACGGAGTGAGACGCCAACTCAAAAAATTAAATAAATAAATAAATGAGCAAGTGTTTTTATGCTTGTGTATAAGGCAGGATTGTAGGTGGGAGATATAATTACAGAAAAAGTAGAAGACTTATACTGAGATTTTCCAGGGGGGAAGAGATCTCCATTGTCTATGAAAATATCAAGAATAGTAAAGCAGAATAATAGTTCCCCAAAGGTGTGCACATCTAAATCCCTGAAACCTGACAATGTGTTACCTGATGTAGCAAAAGGGATTTTGCAAACATGATTTAGTTAAGGATCTTGACCTGGGAGACTATTCTTAATTATTTGGGTGGACCCCGATTTAATCATGAGTGTCCTTATAAGAGAGATTCCAGAGGATCAGAGTCAGCGAAGTTGGTGTGGTGATTGGAGCAGAGATGGAGAAAGATTTGAAGATTGTACACTACTGATTTCAAAGATGAAGAGGCTACAAGACAAGAAATGCAGGTTGTCTCTAGAAACTGAAGAAGACAAGGAAGAGATTCCTCCCCAGAACCTCCAGAAGGAATGCTTTTAGCCCACGAAACGCCTTTATGCCTCTGACCTCCAAAGCTGTAAGATACTAAATTTGTGTTGTTTAGAGCCATCAAGTTTCTGATTATTAGTTACAGCAGCACTAGGAAACTAATACAAATGGAGATTACATATTGAATAAGAGCGAAGAATCTGGGGTTAGACTGCTTGGGTTTGAATCCACATCTCTGCATGGCATTGATCCATGTCTGCTTCTTCATCAGTAGAATGGGGACCATACTAGTAACTAAGTCATAGAGTTGAGGCAGGAATTACATTCATATAGGTAAGAACTAAAATATGAGCCTGGAATGAAGAAGTCACTGAATCTCTCTTATTCATTATTTTAAGAATTGGAGCATGTTGCTAGGATTGTTGGCTCATGCTTGTGATCCCAGCACTTTGGAAGGCCAAGGCGGGAGGAATGCTTGTGCGCAGGAGTTCAAGGTCAGCTGGGCAACATAGCAAGATCCCATTTCTTAAAAAAAAAAAAAAGTGGAGCCATGGGCATATCAGAGAGTTAATGGATAACTTGTTTGTAGCTTCTGCATAGCTGCCACCTGCGCGGTTGCCCAGTTGATACGTGAACGCCAGCTTGGTCTATTGGAAAAGTGATTTTTCCATTCACAGTGTGTGGAAATACATGGCCTCCTACTCTGTTATTGTCCTGTTTTGCTGGGATGGTTCGTGACCTATTTTCTACCACCAAACAGGATGAGGTCATTTCAAATCATTCTGAGGCAAGAGTCAAGGGAATTGTGTCAGAGTCACAGATGATGTCAAATCTCAGCAGCACTGAAGTGATCAAGTTTTGTTGTTTGATCCAAGGTTGTAAAAGGAAGATGACAGAAGGCAAAGTATGAGAAAGACTGAAAATACTGGAAGGTCTGTGTGCATTTACCCAAACCAGGGTTATGAGTTTGAGGATGTCGAATTTTCCTAATCTACTTTTAGTCCAGAAATCTCTCGGAAGATCCAAATACCTCCTTCTAATAGTCAACTGGTCATCCCTACATAGCTTCTCCTCACAGTCCTTATCTTGTTTGATTAATGATACCAACATTCCATTCAGAAACTGGAAGCTGTCAACAACCTCTCCCTCATAGATAACCCAAATCCCATCAATTGTGCATACCAAGTCAATCTAAACCTGCCTTCTACCTCCTCTCCTACGTTTTAATCCTTAACGATTTCTCCTGGGCTTCCTGAGGGGTCTATCTGACCCACTGTTACCACCTTTCAAATAATCCTATATCTAGTGCCCAAATTGTCCTTATAAAATTTAGATATGCTCATGAAACACCCTTGTTTAAAATATTTTGATCAACCATTTTCAACTATGGGACAAAACCAAAATTGATAAGGACTTTGATGTTCCATCTATATCTACCTTTCCACTGCCATGACTTTCTGGCCACTAATTCTTAGATGCCTATGAGTCATCTCCTGATCTTAACCAAGCATAAAGTTTTCTCTCATCCTTCTGTACTTTTGCGTGCTCACTCCCTTTCCTGCAATGCACCTCACCCATTGTTCACCTGGTACATTCCTATTCATCTTTCAAACTTTGCTTAAATATCACCACCTTTGCAAATAGTGTGAAGCCTTTCCTTACGGCAAGGTGTTCTCTACATGTGTGTGACAATAAATAGCTGCCAGATTTGATTTACATGGTTACAGAGGATAATGTCATTTTTAAAATTATTACCATGTGAATGTTTATACATAAACATTCTCAGTAAGTGTGCAAGAACATGGTGTGCAAGAAGCATAATTTACTTATCTATGACGCTAGTTGATATTTTCAGCTCTTATTTTGCCACTGTAGCAGAATATTTACCTAAGTTAACTTAGGTGTCCTGCTTCTGGATTTCAGTTCTGGGACCTAAGTAATTCCAAGCTCTTAAGGGTAGAAAACCTCACCTTTGACTCTTCTGTCCCTGCATTGCTCTGTGTGGTCCTTAGTCATCAGACCATTCAGGGTGGCCCTGAGATTCCTACTCCTGAAACCCTTTTCAAGTGTGTTGCTTATTTGCTGTTAAGATGATATTCCCATGACATGTTAGGGCCACAGGCATTGCAGCCATGATGTCTGTGACTCCTGAGGTTTACCATCTCCCTCTATCCAGTCTCCACTCTCCTCCCAATTTCTCTGTCCTCATAATGTCTTTTTCATCCACCATCCCTCCAGTTGAGTGGGAAAGGGAATTATTATCCTTTCATCTCTTTCTATCTGTATCTCAAATATTCTTCATTCCTTCAAGGGGTTATCTAAAAACCAAAGCCACAATGAAACACAGGCTATTATTTTTGTTGCTATTGTTTTAACTGTTGTGGTTATTGTCATTGTGTTTCTGTTTTGATACTTCCCTCCTGGAAGTAATAAACATAATAGTCTATCTGCTGGAGTAGGGAGGAAGGGAAAGAGTATATCGAGGTGGGAAAAAGAAAAGAAAACATACTGAATGTATTTACTATACTAGCGTCTTTCACGCCACCACTGGCATATGAGACAGAGACAGGGACAGAGTCAAAAACGACTAATTCTCTACCAAGGCTACTGTAAGACAAATTGCAAAGTGGAAGATGTTAGTCTTTAGACATTACATCTTTTTCATTATTTCATCAACGTGTGCTCTCTCTCTCTTTTAGTTCACCTGTTTCCTCCTGAATCCACCGAAATATGTTTCCAGGAAAGGTCCACTTAGCAGGTATTTGCCATTCATGTAGAAGTTTTAATACTGTAGTAGTAAATTCACAACAGTTGGTTTTTGCATGTTAATGTTGTACATATTGCAGAAGTGATAGTAATAAGCTAGCATGAGAGATGGGGCAGGGAGATATTTTAAGGTGAGCATATGTTCTGATTCTCAATAAAAGATTAATTGTGTTTCTTTTGTCTATGATGCTTTAAGAGACCAAACCAAGAAGCTAGCTAAGAAGACAGACATACATGGGGCTACACCAACCACAGATTTTGCTTGTCTGCTTGTAGACAACCAGAAAGCTTAATTGCTGGTAATTCTGTTGTCCGGTTGTGCCAGGGTTCGCCTTGGGTTCAGCTACTCATCTTAATTTGCAAGAATAATTGAGTGGGTCTTCTCTCACTGCAAGTTTGGTTCCCATGCTTCCAGAGGATAATATAATTTTTAAAATTATTACCATGTGAATGTTTATGCATAAACATTCTTTTTATACTATCTTGGTGTAATGAAAAATCTTAAATATATCAGAACAATAATTGTATGTATATAGAGAAATATTAAACTGAAAATTATCTACTTTCAGACAAAATTATTTTTCTAAAGATATGATTGTAAGTAATTTCCAGACTTGGAAATTTTTCACTTTCATAAAAAAATACTCATTATTAATATTCAGCAATGTACATATTTCCAGACCTTTATTAAAGTTACTAAATACTAAATGTTTTTAAAATGAATAAAGCCTACACATAATATACCCCAAGGAAACACTTAGGTATTTTAAAGTTTTAAAATGTCATTCCCCAATTTGGAAGCCAAGGGCAACTTTTTGGTCCTTGCATAATAAGGCCAAGAACAAAACCTTGAATTAGACCCAAACCATTTGAGGGTTTGAATATCTTGTTTTTCCAGCTGTGCCTTCTAGAAGAGCCTACAGATATCTAACAGTTTACATTTTGAAGATTTCACTGAAAGGAAAAAAAAATTATTTTTCATGAAAGAAAACTAACTTTTGGTAAATACAGATGTAAATGAAGCTAGAAGGTGAACTTCAGAGTTTAGCCGAAGGGGAAATTCTATCGATTTACAAAATTCTTTTTTTTCTCATCTTATTTGGACTTGAATGGCTTCCAATTCAATTTGCTTCCTTTGTGCTCTGACTTTTTTTTTCCCTTAGTCCACAGTTCAGGTACTGCGCCTATTGAAAAGTTTTCTGAATGTTAAATTGAATCTAGTGTTTTTGGAGTTAAAGGTGCCCTCCTCTGGTTCACCGTTCATCCACCAAAATCTACTCTATTTGAAAGAAAATGCATTCTGGCTCTCATCCAGCTTCCATACTTAGGCGAACTATGAACTCAGTCTCCTGCCACTTTTAACAGAGAAAACCAAGTCACCCACCAAGCACATTAAGGAGCTGGTCCCATTTTTGTCAGAAAGCTAGTTATCTGGAACAAAAGCAGGTCACCATATTCTGGTGGTTTTCCTTGGCTATTTGACATGAGCCAAGGCATGGAGAGTACATTTGTCACAGAGTGATGCAAAGGTCTCAAAGTATACATAAACTTCCAGGGTACCTTTAATTCCATTTAATTTCCAAAACTGAATATCCATAACCTGGAAGACACGAGGAACACACATAGTTAAGAAAATTCTGGATTTGAATATCTATGAGTTGAAATAATATTTTCGAAAAAAGCTTTTGTATTTTCTGAATGTGTGCTTGATTTTAGAAGATAGCAAATATGAGATGACAAAATTGCTTTTTTTTCAGGAGAAAATTTGAAGAAGGCAATATTTTGTGGACATTTTAAATTATATGTGCATATACTTAGGCATTTCTAGATATATACACAAAGATAGAGTAGCATTGGATTATTGTGTGATACAATATTTTGTCCACTAGATGGGTCTCACTTTCATATTTTTCAAAAACAAGACACCTATTTTTCTGTATTCATTCTAGTTGACCTTGCAGAGTTAACTGCTGGAGTTAAGTTAAGAAAAATACCATACCAATACTCTTCAAAAGTTCTAGAAAATGTGAAAATAAGTAAATAAATAAATAAGTGTGAAAGTCAAATCGGGTCCTGAACCAAAATAAAAAAATAGTGGGACAACTGGTAAAGTATGAATAATGGATGTAATTTAGTTAAGTAAAAATGCTAATTTTTTATTCTGATCATTGTACCAGGGTTAAGTAAGATAATAAAGGTAGGGTGAGGTACTTGCAGAAACTCTGCTACTTTGTAGGTTTTCTGTAAATGCAATTGAGCTGAAGTGAATGACAAGATAGAAAAAATAATGACCAAGAATACAAAGACTCTGGTTGCTGAAAATTCTTAGGGCTAAATAAATAAAATGCTAGAAATAGAGTCGTTTTTAACCCTTCACTCATTTGGAAAAAAAAAAAGAGGAAAGCTCACTGCCACCTTCATTTAATTTTGTGTAAACACGCTCTTTGAAGAGGAAGAAAATCTGATTGGTTTTCAATGTGAAAATAAAATATAAAAACTGTTATTCACTTTGGGAGGCCAAGGCAGGGGGGATTGCCTGAGTCCACAAGTTCGAGAACAGGCTGAGCACCTTGGCCAGACCTCATCTCTACAATAAATCACAAAATCAGCTAGGTGTGGTAGCGCATGCCTGTAGCTCTGGCTACTTGTAAGGCCAAAGAATGGCCAGAGCCCAGCAGGTCGATGCTGGGGTGACTGTGAGCTTGCCACTGCACTCCAGCCTGGGTGACGGAGTGAGACTCCAACTCAAAAAACAGCCCCACATTGAGATATCACCTACCCCCTGTAAGAATGGTCAACATTAAAACAAACAACAACAGGTGCTGGCGAGGATATAGAGAAAAAGGAACACTTCTACACTGCTAGTGGGAATGCAAACTTGTACAACTTCTCTAAAAAACAGTGTGGCAATTTCTGAAAGAACTAGAAATTGACCTTCCATGTGACCCAACAATTCCCCTATTGGGAATATATCCGGAGGAACTCAAATTATTCTACCACAAAGATACCTGCACACGTATGTTTGTTGCAGCTCTATTCACAATAGCAAAAACATGGAACCAACCATGTTGCCCATTGAAGCTGGACTGGATAAAAAAGATGTGGTACATATACACAATGAAATATTATGCAGCCATAAAGAACGACAAATATATGGACTTTGCAGCAACGTGTATGAATTTGGAATCGATCATACTCAGTGATTTATAACAGAAACAAATAACAGAGTTCCATATGTTCTCACTCATAAGATGACCTTGAACAATAATAATGCTGTAAGAAAGAAATTGGCAGTAATGGGAAACTGTGGGGGGCGGGGGGGTAGGCTGGGATTGACAGTTGAAGGAAACTGCTAGGGGAGGGAGGGGCATACTTCATCAACAAGGGTACCTGCATAATCAGCGTTTGTATACCTAAGCCTGAATTGTACCCCACATCTTTATAATAATTTTTTTTTTTTTTTTGAGTTGGAGTCTCACTCTGTCGCCCAGACTGGAGTGCTGTGGCCGCTCCCT
>CAUYQG010122130.1:0-70733 GCA_963574415.1 Tarsius wallacei | reverse complement strand
GGATTTTTTCTCTTATACCTACTTTGTTTAGGCAAATTATTATGTGTGTAGGAGTTGGTCTCCTCATTTGTTGTCTTGCAGGGGTTCTCTGAATCTCTTGTGTTTGAATTTTTCCATCACTGATTAAATGGGGGAAGTTTTCTTGAATTATCTCATGAAAGGCTTGTTCTGGTGTGGTCTCTGTCTGTCTTTCTGCCTCAGGAAGGCCAATTACTCTTAGGTTCAGTCTCTTGAAGTAATCGCTCATCTCTTGAAGGTTTTGTTCTGCCTTTTTGAGCTTGTTTTCTGTGTTTTTAACAGTTTGGATTAGTTTTATATTTTGATCCTCAAGCTCCGAGATTCTTTCTTCTGCTTGGCTAATTCTGCTTTTCATGATTATCAGTTTGTTATTTATTTCATTCACAGTATTCTTTATTGCTGTTATCTCAGTTATCAGCTCCTTCCTAGTTTCTTCTTGACTCTCCTCAATTCTTTTTAATCTCTCCATTTATGTCTTGATATCTAGATTTTTAGTTTGAGACCAGTCATTCTGGGGGTTCTCCATTGTTTGCATTCTGAAGTCAGTTTTCTCAGTGTCTGCCCTCCCAGGGGTCTGGGAAAGACCCATATTCTTCTTTTGGTTTTTCTTCATTTGTGTAGATTTCTCTCTCTCTCCTCCTTTCCTTCCCCTTCTTTAATTCTGTTTTTCAGGGAAGGTGGGGTTGCTTTTGCTTCACTTTTGCAATCTCTTGTTCTTCCTTATGAGGGTCCTCTGGCTTTGTTCACTTGTGAGGTTGGAGTGTGGGCTGTGGGCTGTACATTTTGCAGTTTTGAGGTTTAATTGAGGGGGAAGCTGTGACTCAAAATCTATATGCTGATTCCAGCATCCACCAACCGGTGTATGAGCCCACTGGAACCTATTTCCCACTGTCTTACAATCTTTCTGTGCAGTGGAATGTAGGTATGGTCCCTTGGGAACCGAGGTGGAGGCTGCTGGTAGGTGGGCAGGGCAATGCAAATCTCTGCCTGGAGAATGACCGAGGTGGCAGTTTCACTTTCGCGGATCCTTTCTCTCCACTCGTTTGGGTCCCTGGGCAATCTACTGTGATGGACTGTGGTGTCGTGGGAGGCACCAGGGACCAGCTGCACAGCTGGGTAATGGATCTGGGGCACCACCAGTGGGCTGGGGTGGAGGAGGGGGTCGGGAGTTCCCTCCTCTGGAGCTGAGAGCCTCTGATCAGCACCTCCTCAAGACATGCTGTTCCCTTACATAAGCATGGGGTCGCGCTAAGTGACTCAGCCAGGGTGGGCCCAGAGCTCCAGAGCTCTGAAACTCCAAAGGGCAGGCAGTGAGCAGCGAAAGTGGCCCTCGATCGCTCACAGGGTATTTCAGCCAGAAATGGAATTGGTTTCTCTGAGGGGTGGGAGCCCAGAGCCTCCCTGGGTGACCGGTGGCTTGGTCTGGGCGAGAAGATGTAGCCAGGGAGGGAGCTGAGACCTGAGACTCCCGCGCGTGTGGCAGAAGTTGGGGGCCACAATATCCGGCCCTGCATGGGATCGAGGGTCCCCGGGCCTTGGACCAGTGTGGCTGGTGGTGGGCAGAGGGGTGGGGGAAGGAAGGCAAGAGTCTTTTTGGGAACTCACATTCGGAGAATCTCAAATTCCACCTATGCCATTGCCATCTTACCGGAACTCCCTTGCCTCGGTTTTCATGTTGTACTTTTGTCTTTGTTTTCTCATTTTTCTTTTATAATAATAATTTTTAACTTGCAGAGTTAGGATTAGAGAGGCAGCATGTGTAAACACCAAACACACAATGAACTCTCCGAGGGCTAAATGAGTGTACTAGCTAAGTACACAGATTCTAGAGCACAAATGCCTAGATATGGCTCCTGGATCTGCCACTTATTAGCTCTGCCCTTAGATAAGTTACTTAAGCTCTCTGTGTCTCAGTTTGCTGACCTGTAAAGGAGGAATAATTGTCACACCTAGGGTTGTTCTGTGGATTAAATGAGTTACTACATGTAAAGTGCTTAGAACAATATTTGGCATGCAGTAAATAGATGGTGCTTATTTAATAATAATGGCAAATACTTATTACACATAAGCATTACAAATTCTGCTTCTTCTCTTCTGTACCTTGAGGACAATGACGGAAATGTAGTTTTAGGTTCCTGCTTGCCTTTGGTTATGTATATTCACTTGTCTTGCAGAATCCCAACCCAGTAAGGACAAACTGATCTAGCAGAGGGCAAGAGTCATCAGGTCCTCTATTCTGTAATTACACATGGTGTATTCCGAGCCTCCTGTGCCTAAGCTGTATTAATACCTTAAAGATCAACACTTTGCAGAGGAAGAACAGTTGTGATTTCAAAGAGAGGAAACCCCTAGTTTCACTTAGTTATTTAAAATTTTTAGGCCACCATGCTTTTGTGAAGCCCTGTCCCGCCATGTGGCTTTTTGAGTTCTGGCTGGACCACGTCTTCCTGAGTTTTGGCTCCTTCCCCTGACTTGGGGAGCTGAATCTCCTCTCTCTCTATCCAACTTACTTTCTCAATAAACTATATTTTTCAATCCAATATATAAAATAACATTTTTCAATTTTAATTTTTTTTTTTTGCTGTTGAAATTAATCTTTCTAACAAAGATTTTGATAAAAATGTATATGTAAAATCTTCTATTCATGTAAACAGCCAAAATATATTTGGGAGGATTGTCTCATATACTAGGCACTATGCCAGCCTCTGGTATATACAGGAACAAATGGTTCTTACCCTGGTGGAGATTATAGTCTGGTAAGAGAGAAGAACAACGTAGAAGTAAACAAACAAAATATGGTTATCAATTTTCATAAGTTCTATGAAAGAAACGAAGAGGAGGGTGGAGACTGAGGAGATATCAGTGAAACCGAGCCCTGCGGGAGAGAATTTCATGTGGAGAACCTGCACGAAAACCCAGAGTCGGGATGTTGACATGTCGCAGAAATGGGAAAGGAGAGCTCTGGCCAGACAGCAGGAGGTGAAGTGTGAAAGACAGGAAGCAAGGAGGTCGGGCAGACTTTTGCAGACCATAAAAAGAAGAATTGATTTTTTTTTGTTTAGATAGCAGGATTTATTGAGAGGACAGAAAATCTCCTCCAGTGGGAGGGGACCCAAAGGGTTGCCCAGAAGAATTGATCTTAATCAAGATAATTATAAAGCCAAGGAAGGATCTTAAACAGTGGGTTAACACGACCTGATTCACGTTTAAAAAAGGATTGCCAGACTACTGAAAAAAGAATAGGTCAGACTGAGCAGGATGGAAGTGAGAAGAGCTGGTCTCCTATTTCGGCAAATGAAGTGATCAGAGGGAGATATTGTGTCCTGGCTGAGAGTGGTAGCAGAAGAATGGGAAGAGGAGGAGTAATAGGAACTAGAGTTGGAGTCTCACTCTTGTCGCCCAGACTGGAGTGCAAGCTCACTGCCACCCCAGCGTCGACCTGCTGGGCTCAGGCAATCCTTCCGCCTCAGTCTTCCAAGTAGCCAGAACTACAGACGTGTGCTACCACGCCCGGCTAAATTGATTTTTATTTTTTATTGTAGAGATGAGGTGTCGCCAAGTTGCCCAGGCTGTTCTCTAACCCATGGGCTCAGGCAATCCTCTCACCTTGGCCTCCCAAAGTGCTGGGATTACAGGCTTCAGCCACTGTGCCCAATCAGAATTTCTCTTCTTAAAGAAGTATTTTTCTGCCTACTCTGCCTGAGAGGGCACTACTTTCCCCTAGTTATAATCTTCATAACCCTTCTCACAGTGTGATTAAGTACAAACCTTAAAAGCAAGTACATTGTTTATTTTGTTCAGCATTGTATGTTCGGGTTCTAGCCAGGGTGCCTGGCACCCAGTTCTAATTCAATGCTTATTTGTTGAATGAGAATAAAATGAGTGCTAAATAATCTGCTAGGAAAGAGAGGAAAAGTTCAAATTTCCAGAGAGATTACAGAAAATGAAAAGATTAGAGAGTAAGAAGTCCTTTGAATTTGTTACTCAAAGTTTGTTGAGACAGAAATTCTAGAGCGATAAGGTCAATAAAGTCAGCTGGAATCGACAGAGCTTATGCTTATCCGCAAAGCACACGCCACTCCACTTCTCCTCCTCTCTGTGTAGTGAACAGGCCCAAACATAATCGGCTCCAGTAGTGAAACGCTCATGGACTCTGAACCACTTGTGGAATGTTAGTCAAGTCTGCAAGATCAAAAGGTGGTATCTTGCTAAAAGCATTTAAGACCTTATTTTCCTCTGTGTAAATCTCTTGTGCACAGTCCGGTTATATCTGATACAAACACAGCCAGGCCAGGTAAACTACAGGGAGGTCTACTGCTTCAGATTTTGGGTAGGTGTGTTAGAGAAAAAATCTCACAGTACAGCAGTGAAAATGCTGCTGTGCATGCTTTGAATTACATAAGCAACAGTTTTTCTTTTTGCACTAGCTGTGGATACTTGATTTCAGCTTTAGCTTACTATTAAGCTGTGGAATAGTGTTTGCTCCAGTTAAGAGCAAGGGGGTCTTACAGATTAGAAGTACATTTAACTACCAACTTATCTACAAGTTGAAAGAAACAATCAAGTCTACCATGAGGATTTATGGGGTTTCTGCGTGCACTGTTTGCCTTCATTTGACTGGTAAATCCAAATAACTTGCATGAGTGATTTATTTTCCACTGAGTTAACCAGTAGCTTGAATTAGGTAAAATGACTTGTTATTTTCATATTATGTAAATAGAGATAATTTGTGATTTAAGGGTCAATAATCAGTGGGAAAAGATATGTCACTTGGATTGAAATATGTGTTTTAAAACCTGCATGAAGAGAAAATGTGTAGAGAAGTCATATCATCTCCTTCTTCCGAAAAAGATGAAGAATCCAAACAAGTTAGCAGTATCCTATAGAATGGAAAAGAGATGTGTGCAATACTGTACTCAAAAGCCCAACCCTAGAAGCAGCCCAATGTTCTTCAACAGAAGAATGGATACATATCAAATAAAGATAATTATAAAGTCCAGGCAAAAGGCACTACATGGAATTAACACTGGGGCGAGTTTTAGTTATATATGATTAAAGTAAAAAGTAAAAAAAATGTGGAATTTAAAAATATCCATTTAGCCACCTATACGTATATCTATATATATCATCAAGCTACATGAAAAGAAAAGTACAAGAATCTACATTTGGTGAAGGCACAGTGATAGGAAGAGGCCAGAGGAACTGCAAAAACTAGATGTGGGTTTCTGTCTTATTTTTGTTTTTGATTTTCAGAGTAGGGATTTGCATTATATTATTAGGAAGGAAGACAAAGATGAGACAAAGTGGGAAGGGGAAGGGGGGAAGGAAGGGAGAAAGAGGGAGGGAAAAAGTCCTTGCACATAGCAATATTGAGAGTGGCTCAAATTTTAGGCACCTGAGTAAAAAAGATAGCAAAGGAGGGGGGGGGGGATAATAAATAATAAATTGATTGAGGTGGGACTAGCTGTAGTCCACCACACCCAACATGATGTGTGACAGTCAGTAGATGCTCAGTAAGTGTTTGTGGACAGAGGAGAGGTCAAAAACAATTACTGTGTGTTAAACTTGCTTCACGAATAAAAACTGTCCTACCTTTTATTCCTTTTTTCAGCTTCATATTTCTCTCAGCCAAGAACAATTCTGATAATACCTCTCTTTTTCTCAAAACAAAATTCAGTTGAAGTTTTGTGGATTAAAAGCTGGGAAGACTAGAATATTTCTGAAGGGAAAAGTAGATGAAACCACAACCAAATTTGTGTGAAATACTCATACTATTTTCATTTTTTTAGCCTACAGAAATATCAAAGTTTAACAATAGCTTAAGTAATAGGGGTCTTTTTATTTAAATTAAAAGGCAATACTTATACTATCTCATTATAGAGGGCCCAATGAAGTAGAAATAATATATTCATAAGGATTATATTAAACAAGTCTGTATTTTGAAAACATTATCTTAAAAATTATAATGCTATCAAACTCCAATAGAAACAATTGTGGCAATGAATTAATTGCCGTTAAACTTAAGATAAATCAAAATTATACACAATTCTGGCATTAAATATTTTTTCTATAATAAAAAAGATAAATCAAAATTATTTTAAAAGAAATAAAATGCAGGCAACTGTTCTGCTGTGATTGTGGCTATCCAGATGTTGGCTGCTATGAAAGTTATGTCAAACCTTTAAGTGACTCTGGATCCCTGAGCCCTCACAACTTTGAGCTCCTCCTGCCTTGAGAACTGCTGAGTCAAGGGACCATCTGATGTTTCAACCTCTGTGGGCGGCATGTGAACAGCAGGAGCAAAAGGACCACTGGGAAAGGCTGGAGCTCAGACTTTATTTTAGCCAGTATTTATCTATTGTGGTCATTTTCTTTGAGCTTCCTCTTGGTCAACAGATAGGTCAACAGATTGGCCTCTTGGTCGACAGAGCTGCTGTCTAATTCATTGAGATTCCTCTTGGTCAACTCACTGAGTTTTCTCTTGGTCACCAGAGCTGCTGACTAACTTTCTGAAGCCCTTTCCCATAGAGGAGGATCTGATTTTGATAGAAGAGAATAACTCTTTCCAATTCTTGGCCCATGTCTTCGACTAAATTCCTGTAGAAACTGCACCTCTGATATGTGCAGTTCATGTTTCCATAATCTTCAGAAAGTTGATTCTTTACTTTGAAACAGCACTATCCCCTCAGTTGATGTTCTCTGAAGTTTAATTACATGTTCCTGGTGTAATGTAGGCAGCACTTTACTAGTTTTAGATGAAGCTTCCGAACCTCACTTTCAAGCTGAGTTTTCAGACTGCAAAAACACTTGCTCAGCTTGAAAACTTTTTACTTGTCCTCTAAGTTATTCATTCATTTAATTTTTTTCGTATAATTTTTTGAATACTCCTTGTTTTTTCCGCTCAAGTCCTTTAAAGGAAACATAACAGCACCTTTAAAAGTTGTTTCTACTGATTCACCCCTTTTCTCTAATTCCATGTTGCTATCATCTATGTAATTGTCTCTAAAAAGATCAGGCAGCTGCGTGAATTTTCAGCATGGTTTCAGGTAGAGATCTTGACTGGCCCTTTTTATTATTCACAGTCTCTTTCATCATATGTGTGAGTTTAAAGCACTTTTTCTGTTCCCTCAGCTTTGCTTTCATGTTGCAGTTTCTTGGGCAAACAACTGCAGACTTTCCTGAAGATGGCTGTTTGCATTCAAACTATGCATTAATTTCTTCTGAAGTTGTTCTACATTCTTCTGAGACACTTTTAAGATCTTTTTTATTTCAGTCGCTTGAGATTGGAGGGATTTTGATGCCTGTGAGTGATTGTGTCTGTGCTTGAAGGTGAGCCATCATCACCATCATTAAAGTGTAAGGGCTTACTTTTCTGGCTTTTTCCAAAAGGTCTATTATATCCTCAAGTGAAGACCTGTTCAGATTTTTATTAAGTGCTCCCAAAAGCTCAGAGTTTATAACTTTAGAAGACTGGCCTTCACCACAGGAGACTTGAGAGCTTCATAGGCTTCTATAATTAGTCCAATCTTTTCACTAACTCTGTGATTTTCTTCCACCGGGGCAGAAAATCTTTTGGCTTGCTCTTTTCTCCTCAAATTATGTTGGCTGTTTACTTTAAAAACATCCATGGCAGTACATACCAGGATCGCCCAGGGAAACCCAAAGAGACCTGGGACTTGTCTCAAGCAATAGGACTACTCCAGCAAAGCATCCCACAGCTAGGAAGACATTTTTGTGACAGACAGCAGGCCCTCCATGGTTCCAAAGTGCACTGCCTCTGATTGCCAGTATCCTGTGGTTACAACTGATTGTACAGAACCCTGTGAAGCATTGTCTTTAATTCAAACAAATGCCTGCCAAGCAGGACAGACCATCATTTGGCCTGGGGGAAGGGGGAAGCCAGGCAGCTTCTATAAAGCTGATTCTCATTCTTCTGGTGTCTTTCTGGCAGAGTCAAATTTTGAGCCTCCTTGTCCACTAAGTCCCATCCAGGACTCTGCTAGGAACATCTGGTCTCCCATACAACTCCCAAGATATCTTGTCTGTGACTGTCCCGAGTCAGAAAAAGGCCTCTAGTTGTCTATAGGTAGGGTTCTGCTCTTAGGCTGACAGTATCTGTAGTTGCAGATCTGTGCTGGTGTGTATTTCCTGTTCACTCTGATTCCTATTGCTGCTAAAACAAAAGATTGGTAGCTCAGGCATCTTGGAAAAGATGTGGTGCTACCCAGCTGGAGAGAATGACATTGCACAGCAATGCAAGGATGATCCTTTTCTAGGACTTTCCAGCAGCCAGACCTCAGGGCACCATGTCACAGGGTCATGTTGCAAGAGAAGTTGCTGATCACTGACAAGGAAAGGTGCATGGGCCTGCAGGGCTGTTTGGAAGAGCTTCTGGAATCCAAGGCCTACTGCTCACATTCTATGGGGAAAAATTTTGCCCACCATATGGAGTTAATGATAATATAGGGACTGGGAAGTTTGCAATGCAGAGGACATATTGGCAGGCTGAAAATTAAGGTAAGAGTTGAAGTTGCAATCTATTTTTTTTTTTTTTCAGTTGGAGTCTCACTCTGTCACCCAGACTAGAGTGCAGTGGCCACTCCCGGCCACTGCAGCCTCAACCTGCTGGGCTCCGGCGATCCTTCCGCCTCAGCCTTCCCAGTAACTGGAACTACAGGCGCACGCTACCATGCCTGGCTGATTTTTGATTTATTGTAGAGATGAGGTCTCGCCAAGTTGCCCAGGCGAGTCCCGAACCCGCGGGCTCAGGCAATCCACTCACCTCAGCCTCCCAAAGTGCGGGATTACAGGCTGAGCCACCGAGCCCGGCTCTGGAGGGTTTATTAAAACACAGAGTTTCTGATTCAGTGGGTGTGGGGTGGGGCTTGAACATTTTTATTTCTAGCGAATTCCCAGATGATGATGCTAGCTTTGAGAACCACTGATCTACATTGATAAATTGTGAATTACTTGAGAGCTAAGATTGTATCTTATTTATCCTTGTTTCCTTAGTACTTAAGGTCTGGTACTTAGTAGCTCAATAAATGTTGAATGACTCTGGTTGCATATTGAACGTACTCTGATTTCAGGTGGCCATTAAGCAGATGAATCTTCAGCAGCAGCCGAAGAAAGAGCTGATTATTAATGAGATATTGGTCATGAGGGAAAACAAGAACCCAAATATTGTGAACTACTTGGACAGGTATGGAATGGTGGGTCCTATCAGAGGGATAGGGCCTTTGGGACTGATTGGTGGTAGAAAAACTATCAGAGAAGAGGGCAATACTAGCACTTAGAACTGCCTCCTCTAAAAAGTTGTCTGTGACGCTGAGCTCTCTGGATTTGACCCTACGTAATGTTGGACACCTCTGATTGATGGAAAATCCTTCTGGGTTAGGCTGAACTCTACCGTCCTGTAGTTTCTAACTGTTGATTCTAGTATTGTTCTATCTCAGTGAAGCCCATCAGTCTATCTGTCAAACATCTAAACATCTAGTTCCTTCACTCATTTTACATTCCAAATCTTTTCTTATTCTGTGCCTGAATAATTCCTAGTTTGTCTGTAGTCTTTTAAAATGTGATACTCAGTATGAGATGTTGCATTTAAGATCTGACCACTATAGAGAGAGGAAGACTCTTCCTTTTCTAAACACAACACAATGTAATGCTTTCATTCCTGTTTTGTTTTTTAGGTTGCCTGTGTCATTGTTGAATCTTAGTAAGTTTGTAGTCAACTAAAATCTCTAATCTTTGTTTACATAAGCTTGCGTTATACTAGAAATGTAGAACTTTTTAGCTATCTTCATTAAATTCCATTTTTATTATTTTAGCTCATCATTCCAGCCCATCAAAATTCTGTTCTTCAGTACAGTAATAGCGATTGTACCTAATATTTGTGTTGTGCTTTGCTTTGCTTTGTACTAAGCACGTACATGAACAGTATCTCGTTGTAAGATAGGGTTTATTATCCACATTTTACAGATGAGGAAACTAAGATTTATAAAATTTAACAACTTGTCCAAGACTAGTAAGCCAGGAAGTAGCAAACCAGGGTTTTAAATTTGAATATGCCTAGTGCCAACATCCATGTCCTTTCTATTGTATCATGCTCTTTGCTGCCATACCTGAAAAAAAGTTAAGCTTCTTGCCTAGGGTTCAGAGACATTATAGGTAGAGGTGATAATGGACTAAGTCTTGGAGTCTAATTTATTTACTACTTACATTGCATTACGAGTTACTTCTCCATGTTATTGGCAGATTCCATAAATGTACTTTCTTGTTCTGCATCTAAAACTCTGGTAAACTTCAGTTTCTTTAAAGAGGAAGAAAGTTGGCCTTGGACAGTCCCAGCACATGATGTTGGTAGCTGTAGAGAATAAACTCTTCTCTTTCTTGGAGATGGTTTTGTCTCCTTGATGTGGGTCCTAACTGGCTCTGAAAAATCTCTGAAAGTTATTATTCACATTCCTATCTCCTTTAAGATCTTGTTATACAGAGAATATAGTTTGGACAAACTGCTGAAGGATACAGAAGTAGTGGATTTTGGCTCAGGATATGGAAAAATGAAAGCTGTCAAAGAGTATGGCCTATGTCTCATAAAATATTGAGTTACCCATCAGTGGAGTCATCTAAATGGCAAAATGCAAGGCCATGTTATTGAAAGAATTTGTGTTCTGAAAGTGGGATTAGATGACTTATAGATTTGTTTATTTATTATACCTTTACTGTTATTTCCAGAGGCTTATACTGTGGAATCAGAAGCAAACAAGGCTCAGTCTTTCCCTCAAGTAGCTCCTAGTCTGGTATAGAAAAAAATATACCTCTGTGGGAGCACAGAAGAAGGTGCTCTTAACCTGAGCATTCAGTTATGGTACTGCAAATGAGGGTCTGTGGTTTTTGTGAGACATGCCAGAGGAGAACTTAGTCTATATTTGTTTTTCTCCAAATATATGATGCTCTGGGACTTTACTTTTGAGAGGGGACTTTTGAAGGTGTGTTGGCACGGTGTGTAGCCACAAAGTGTTTGAGACAACCTGAATCTGGTTTACATTGGCTTAGCTTTGATAATGACATGTCAGGCCCCGGAAGAGGGAATCTGCTTTGTCAGTGTCCAGATATAGTCACTTGGACTATATTTCTTCCCCCAATAAGTTCAAGTTGACAGTTGTTTTTTCGATGTGTGGGTCAGAGGCCATAAATGTGCACTCTTGGTCAGGGAGGGAACAGGCTCATGCCAGTGGAAGACCTTTTGCCCAGTCCTGCATTCTCTTTTGGTTCATATCTAATATTACCTTCCAAAGGCCCCACTTCCTAATATCATGACATTGGTGATTAGATTTTCAACATATGAATTTTGGAAGATAGAAACAATCAGACAAGTTCCCATAGTCTTTTCTCTCGAAAGAGATTGTTGAAGAAAGGCTTAGTCTGTCATGTTTATGTTTCATAAACATTAAAAAATTATGAGATAGAGTTTTATGGAAAGAGCACTAGATCAGTTGTCAAGAGAATAGTATTCAAATCTTGCCCTTTGCTTGAGATCATTTGTTAAAATCTTTCAACGGTTTCCATGGCTCTCAGTAGTCCCAATATCAGGATGAAGATAAGATGAGATACCACACATCTCAAGCCATCCCAAAAAATTATTCTTCCAATCTAACTCCTTGTCCAAGGCTAGCAGAAGAGTCTGTAGGGCTCTGGGCTAGCCTCATTTTTATTTGTCCTATTCTTTAGGTAAGAAAACATTGACAAAACAGGCTAAGTGACTTTTTTATTTATCATATAACAGAGCTGAGCGATCCAACCCCCAAGTGAAACTATCAGGACTAACTCATGTCAGCCTGTAATCTCTCCAGATACATTACTAAATGATAGGCTTGGCTTATCAGAAGAGCCTTTGAGTCTGCAGCCCTTGCTAAATTCATTCTACTCCTAGAATCACAGACACTCAAAGCAGAGGTCATTGTCTGTGTAATGACTACGTATATAACAATTTACAGCTTCTAAAGGACTTTTATAACCATTATTTCATATAATATTTACAATTACATTTTAGTTTACTCATTTTTAAAAATTAAATATTGGCATTTGCTCTGTTGTATTCTGGGTACTGAGTCCTGAACAAGACCCAGTACTCAGTCTCCTAGATCTCAGTTCTCCTATAACTCTCAAGGAGGTTTAATGGCATTCTCTAATGTTGGTAAAATGAACTTCAAATCCCATCTTAGTCAAATGTTTGGGTTCTCCTTGCTTAGATGCACCTAGAGAGGTGTAAGAATCATGCCAGTCTTTCTAATTTTAGGAAGTCTTCCTTTGTGTTGTGATGAAGTATAACTTCATTGTATCTTCAACCTAGTCTCCTTAGTTCTACACTTTGGGACTTCACAGAACACGTTTGCTGTGTTTTCTCTAAGAGCATCCTTAAGAGATTCAAAGTTAGTGGTTCTTTCTCCCAATTCTGCTTTTCCCCAAAGTAAAGAACTTTTACTTTACTTTGTGTTGAGATGTAGTTTCACTCTGTCTATATGCTTTGAAACCCAATACTGTGGCTCAGTGTGCTCTTACTGTTCCTTCTCACCCTCTATCTGTACTTTTACAGTTACCTTGTGGGAGATGAGCTGTGGGTTGTTATGGAATACTTGGCTGGAGGCTCCTTGACAGATGTGGTGACAGAGACCTGCATGGATGAAGGCCAGATTGCAGCAGTGTGCCGTGAGGTAAGGCCAAGGGCCAAGCAACCTTGAGCAGGAAGCTGCCCCCATATACTTGTTTCCGGAAGTTCTACACCCAGTGAGATCTTAGTCTGGGCTCTGTGGAAGTGGGAGAAACTAGTGCTGACACTCCTGTCTTCCTGTTTTATACTCATGTTTTGTCATTTCTAAAACATGATTTTTCTTTAATGATAGCTTTAATCTACCCATTTTAGAAAAATTGGGAAGTATCAGAAAGTATATATATTAAACGTCTCTTATATCAATTTTTTTTTTTTTGAGTTGGAGTCTCACTGTCACCCAGACTGGAGTGCAGTGGCACGCTCCCAGCTACCGCAGCCTCGACCTGCTGGGCTCTGGCAATCCTTCCGCCTCAGCCTTCCAAGTAGCTGGAACTACAGGCGTGCACTACCACGCCCGGCTAATTTTTTATTTATTTATTGTAGAGATGAGGTCTCGCCAGGTTGCCCAGGTGGGTCTCGAACCCGCGGGCTCAGGCAATCCACTCACCTCAGCCTCCCAAAGCGCTGAGATTACAGGCTGAGCCACCGAGCCCGGCTCTTATATCAATTTTTAAAGATAACCATTATAAGCAATATTTTTCATTATCTCTTTTGCATGTATATATAAGTTAGTCATATATTTATTCTGCTTTCCTGCTTTATTTATGTGCTATGAAGGAAATAAAGCAGGGTAAGAAGGTAGTGACAGAAGTACTATGTTAAATAGGGCAATCAGGGAAAGTTTTACCATAGATTTGAGTAAACGTCTGAATGATATATAAAAACAAGCCAGAAAAAATGTAGGGTAAAATACTTTCAGGCAAAAAAAAAAAGGAAAGGAAAAAAAACCCCAAATCTCACATAAATAGTCTCCTTTCTCCTCATTGCTATTAAGTATCTAGAGTTTGTAATATGCTAGTGTAAGAGAAAAGGGGAAAAAAAGGCCTCCAGAAGGCCTTCATGAGAAACAGTGTCTTCAGGCAATAGCCACATTTCCATGTTTCTGTTAGAGAAAGCAGATAAAGGGAATATTTAGAGACATTGAGGATATTGGGTATTTTGCAGATGAAAGGCTAAAACTTTTCAATAGCCCAATAATAGAAAAATTAGGAAATTAGGGTAAGAGTAGAGGATTAGATGAGATTCAAAATTTTGTGGGGATGAATATAATAATATGATTGGATGTTGATGATATGAGATCTGGAGGCATATAGATGAAGTTGTGTAGTTGTATTTAATTAATGTTAAAAAAAACAACAACTAATACGAAATCAATACTGCCCTAGAAAATATGGCCACCTTTGCATTCACAGGCTCTAGAATGCACTCAAGTACATTAATGGAATGAACACCAGGCTGGGATTCTTAGGAGTTCTAACTTTTTTTCCTTGCTTAACCTCTAATAGAGTGTTTCTTGACCTTTTCTTCATTATCTCCTTCCCAAGAAGCCTTTCTAGACATTTTTTTCCTAATCATCCTTCTCCCATGAAATTTTAACCCCACAGATACATTGTACATCTGTGTACACACTGTGGTCCCTTTGGAGGGCCACAAACCATTGTAACACCCAAGATTTTTTTCACCCTCCCTCCCCCACCAGGAACCAATTTCAGTGGTTGAGAATACATGTGTATGTGTAGTTGGGGAAATAATTTTACCTCAAATTTTGTATCTGTAAAATGGAAATTGCAACATTTACACTATATATGCCTTAGTGATGCTGTATGGATAAAAAAGCCCTTGGGGAAAAAAATGTAAGTTTTTTTTGTTGTTGTTTTTTTCTGAGTTGGAGTCTCACTCCATCACCCAGGCTGGAGTGCCTTGGCACTCCAGGGTCGACCTGCTGGTCTCCGGCAATCCTTCCACCTCTACCTTCCAAATAGCCGCAACTACAGGTGCGCACTACGACACCTGGTTAATTTTTTTTATTTTTTGCAGAGACGAGATCTCGCCAAGTTGCCCGGGCTGGTCTCAAACCCGCGGGCTCAGACAATCCCCTCACGTTGGTCTCCCAAAGTGCTGGGATTATAGGCTGAGCCACCAAGCCTGGCGAAAAAATGTACATAGCAGGTGGTATTACTATTATTAAGTTCTAATAGAGATCACAATTCACTGGTTTATAGTCTATTCATAGAGGTGTACAACTATCATAATGAATTTCGACCATCTTTATCACCCCCCAAAAAACTTCATAGCCTTTAATGTTCAGTCCCCATATGCCCTCCCCTGTCCTCTCCCAGCCCTGTGTAACCAGCACTCTATTTTCTATTTCTTTGCCTGTACTGAATTTATATAAATGGTATCATATAATATGTGCTCTTTTGTGACCGATTTTTTTTTCACTTAGCATATATATATTTTTAAAGTTGGAGTCTCACTCTGTTGCTCAGGCTAAAGTGTAATGGCAGTATCATGGCTCACCACAGCCCTGACCTTCTGGACTCAGGTGATCCTCCTGCCTCAGCCTCCCAAGTAGCTGGGATTACGGGCATGAGCCACCATGCCCAGCCCACTTAGCATAATATTTTTAAGGTTCATCCATGTTGTAGCATGTATGAGTACCTAATTCCTTTTTATTGCCAAATAATAATCCATTTTGTTTCTCCATTTATCAGTTGATGGACATTTTAATGTTTCCATTTTTTGGCTGTTGTAAAAGATTCTGCCGGGTATGGTGGCTCATGCCTGTAATTCCAGCACTTTGAGAGGCTGAAGTAGATGAATTGCTAAGCCAGGATTTCAAGACCAGCCTGGGCAACATAGCGTAACCTCGTTTCTACAAAAAAATTTAAAAATTAGCTAGGTATAGTTCCAGCTACTTAGGATGCTGAGGTAGAAGAATTGCCTGAGTCCAGGAGTTCAAGACTGCTGTGAGCTGTGATCATTGTGATCATGCCATTACATTCCAGCCTGGGCAAAACCTCGACTCAAAAAAAAAAAAAAAATTCTGCTGTAGACATTCATATACCGTTTTTTTTGTGTAGGTGTATGTTCTCATTCTTTTGGGTATATATCTACAGGTAAAATTGCTGGTCATATGGCAGTTCTGTACTTAACATTTTGAGGAACTGTCAAACTGTTTTCTAAAGTGACTGTACCATTTTACATTCCTGCCAGCAATGTACAAGGGTTCCAGTTTCTCAAGATCATTCATTTTTTTATCAGAATATTTGACATCCAGATACCTGGGTCTCCAGTCTTCTAAGAACTGCTCTTACATTTTTGAAGGAAAATCCAATTATGGATACTTGTTTGTTCTGAATTTAGCCGATGGTATGTTCTTAGAAAGTAAAATATTAAGTTAGGACCATTTAAATAGTCCTATTAGTTTAAATCTTTTGTGTTTTTTAATTGATAGAAGCTTCTAAAAATATAGCTTTGGGTTATTGAACTCAAACTGTTGATTTAGTAGCGAAACACTTTGCATATGAGAAAACAGTACACCAGAAAGAGTAAGTGAGCTGTCAGTCAGATAGTGGCAGAACCAGGCATTTTAATTGTATCATTGCTATTTGACTGTACTCTTTGTTACTCATTCTGCCTGCTTAACACAGGTGTTTTCCAAGGTTCTTCTCTTTCTCCTATAGCCTTTGCCAGTTTCAGTCATTCCTATAACTGAAAAAAAGAAACACTCCTTCACAAATGACTTGCAAATATTACCTTTGTATGGAATTTAAGATTCTTTTTTTTTTTGAGTTGGAGTCTCACTCTGTGGAGTGCAGAGGCACGCTCCTGGCCACCGTAGCCTCAACCTACTGGGCTCTGGCGATCTTTCCACCTCAGCCTTCCAAGTAGCTGGAACTATAGGTGCGTGCTACCACGCCCAGCTAATTTTTGATTTATTGTAGAGACGAGGTCTCGCCAAGTTGCCCAGGCAGGTCTCGAACCTGCAGGCTCAGGCAGTCCACTCGCCTCGGCCTCCCAAAGTGCTGGGATTACAGGCTGAGCCACCGAGCCCAACCGGAACTTAAGATTCTTAAATTCACTTGCCTGCTAGACATTTGTCTTCAGATGTTCCATAGGTATGTCAAATTCAGCATATCCAAAATAGTACAGAGTATCTCCTCACCAAAATAAGATTGTTCTGTTAACTCTCTGCTTCTAATATCACTTCCATGTGTCTACTTTCCCAAACATAACTCCTATTTGTTGTTTTCCTCCAGTTCTATCCTTTCCATTCTTCTCCAGTAATTTTTCTTGGATCTTAGATTCTTTATCAAGTGTTTAATGTTTTTTGTTTGTTTGTTTTAAGAAAAATACCAAAATACACTGTAGGAACTCCTTTACTGAAAAAAAAAACCGTTATAAGGTGAAAGACAGAATGGGGTATTAAAAGAATGTTTATTAACTAGGAGATGGAAGACTTGGTTCTAGACCTGCTCTGCCACTGATTTAGGGCAAGTCCTTTTACTCATTGGGGACTTATTTCCTTGATCTTAAAGTAAAGAGGTTAAATTAGTTGATTTTCTATGAAATCTCCTGTATTATATGTCCTTTTTTTCTCCCTCTGCCCATACCACTTCCATAGTGTCTGCAGGCTCTGGAGTTTCTGCATTCGAACCAGGTCATTCACAGAGACATCAAGAGTGACAATATTCTGTTGGGAATGGATGGCTCTGTCAAGCTAAGTAAGTAGGAATCTTAGGAGCGATCATACTTCTCTCCCTGTGGAGTCACATGTGGTAATCATGTGATAGTAACTATAACATTTATCACAGGGTCTTTATTATTTCATGGGATGTGCAGGCTCTTTATGTCCCTCAGTATTAATCATAGAGTATTATTTCATTATTTTTTATTCACTTATACATTTAGACAAAAAAAAAAAAACTTTGCTGAATGCTTATTCTGTGGTAGGTCCTATAATGGGCACTGAGGGTACGTTTTGCATACCTTCAAGGTGTTCTTAGTCTAGTATGGGAGACATTTAATGGATAATTAGAAAAAAAGAGTTTTGCTAATTTCTTTCATTCAGCTATTGTTGAATGTCTCATATGCTGGCTGCTCTGGGAATATGAAGTAGGACATAGTCCTTGCTATCAAAGGCTTTCCAATTTAAATGAATTACAATATAATGTGAAAACAATTGTAGGCAGAGTATTTTGCTCAAAGGTATAAAGACCAGTAGTTCAGACAAGTGATGTTATTGGTGGATGAGCAGTTCATGAAGGACTGTTTGCAGCCCCTGGCATGAGACAAGAGTCGAAACTGATAAAAGAAGGGCAATGCCTAGTTGTAGATGATTGGGGTTTAAATCAGGGACTTGTACACAGGGAATAAGGCAGGGGACTAATTGCCAGATTTTGAGGTGTGAAAATGGTTTTTAAGAACAAAGTAAAACTGGGGCAAGTAATTAAGGCCAAAATGGGCAGTTTGGACTTTAATGCCTACTCCTCCTAGTTTTGAGGAGAAGCAGGAGGCTAGAGATGATACTTATATTTCTCCCACTTCTCTTTAGGGTGGAATAGGGAATGGCTAGGAGCTAGGTACAAATGTGGCTGTCAAATGACTCCTGCTTTGGAGAGACAAGGGATAGCACACAGTCAACTCTTACCGAAGTAAGTGTATATCCTAAATGTTAACCTTTCTCTTATTTTCTTTTCCAGCTGATTTTGGATTCTGTGCACAGATAACCCCAGAGCAGAGCAAACGGAGTACCATGGTAGGAACCCCATACTGGATGGCACCAGAAGTTGTAACACGAAAAGCCTATGGGCCCAAGGTTGACATCTGGTCCCTGGGCATCATGGCCATCGAAATGATTGAAGGGGAGCCCCCATACCTCAACGAAAACCCTCTGAGAGTGAGTGTTAACCAGTCCTATTTCAGGTTATTTGAGCTGTTCTCCCTAATCCCAGGAAATGGGTTTCAACTTAGATATCTTGTCTGGATAAAACTAATCACTATTGAACTTAAAATGCTCAAAGAGTGGGAATATTAGAAGTTACTCATTCATTTATTTACAATTATTTGAGTTCTTATCATGTGCAAGAAACTGTTCTAATAATACTTTTTAAATTAATATATAGTAACAGATGGTAAGTGCTATGAAACAAAGCAGAGTAAGGGGGTTAAGAGACTACTGAAGAAAGATTGTGCTACTTTATTTAGAGTAGAGAGGGAAGTTCTCTCTTATAAGTCATTTCAGCAGAAACCTGCAGGAAGTAAAGGCGTTAGCCATGAGATTAACCTCAGGCAGATTTTCCAGTTTCAAGTGTATTGATTTGAGAACATGCTTGTTGTGTCCTGGGGAAAACTGAGGAAGCCAATATCCCTGAAGTGAGTAAAAGCAGTAGAGAGTGGTAGACAAAGTGCAAGAACTGGCAGAGGACCAGCAGGTAAGACTTTGTGGGCCATTGTGAAAGATTGGCCTTTATCCTGCAGAGCTGATAAGTCATTAGAGGGTTTTGAGCTAAGAAGCAATATGATCTGATTTATGTTTTAAATTGATCATTTTGGCTGCTTTTATGGAAAATAGGCTGCTAGAGACTGTTGCAGTGTTTCAGGTAAGAGTGGTAGAGTCTTGGACTGTATTGGTAGAAATAGAAGTGAGAAGTGGTCAGACTCAGGAAATGTCTTGAAGGAATAGTTGACAAAATGAATTAGAGAAAGAGGAATCAACAATGACTGAAAGATTTGGGGCTGAATTGCTGAAGAAATTCAGTTGCTATTTATTGAGATGATAAAGAGCTGACTTTGAACGTGTTAGTCTGAAATGTTTACCAGACATTCAAGTGGAGCTGTTGAGTAAAGCTCGGCATATGAGTCTGGAGTTCAAGGGTGAAAGGTCAGAACTATAAATACAAATTTATTAGTAGATAGTATGTAGTTAGTATTAAAAATCAGAAGTAGATGAGGTCTTTTGCCTAGGAAGTGAGTGCAGTTAAAAGAAACAAGAGATTTGAGTACTGAGTTCTGGGTTACTCCAGTGTTTACGGGTTGGAGGAACTAGTAAAGTAAACCAAGGAAAAGTAAACCAAGAGTAGTCTTCCTAGTGTGAGAGAACTGAGAGAAATGACCTGGGGACAAAGAATTCTGGAGGCAAAGAGAATGGTGCTTCGAGAAGAATGGAAGACTGTGTCAAATGTGACTGATAGGTTGAATAAGATGGGACTGAGAAATGAGTTATTGGATTTGTCAGTGTGGAGGTTATTAATTACCTTGATAATCAGTTATCAGTCGAATGATGGGGATGAAAGTCAAATTAGAGTAAATTGATGAGAGTAGAAGAGGAAATTGAGATGGCATGTTAAACAGCTTTTTCCTTTTGAAGGAATTTTGCTGTGAAGGGTAGCAAAATGGAGCAATATCTTGAAATGGAGTCAGTGAGGGGCTTTTCTAAATTATGATGTTTGTGTGCCAATGAAAATGATCCAGTGGAGGGAGGACAATGTTTATGTACAAGAGGGAAGTGACAATTTTAGGAGTGATATACTTAAGTAGATGAGAAGAGTTTTACATATGAGGAGTTTAGAAGTTCAGTGGCTTGCACATGGTCATGTGGCCTTTAAATGTTAAACCTCATAAGTAGCTGACTGTATTTCTAGAGGGTGTGTCTGGGGATCAGGAGAGAACCCAGTTGGGGCTCAAGCTGGTTCTCCATTTGTGTTTCCAGGCCTTGTACCTCATTGCCACCAATGGGACCCCAGAGCTGCAGAACCCAGAGAAGCTGTCAGCTATTTTCCGGGACTTTCTGAACCGCTGTCTTGAGATGGATGTGGAGAAGAGAGGTTCAGCTAAAGAGCTGCTGCAGGTAACTGTCCTTCTGCAGGGAAGCACCTAATTCGAGGAGTCACTAACCAAGCCTTTTTTACTTTATTTTTGTCTATAAGATATTGGTTATAAACTAGGCCTTTCTCTTACCACTTCCCACATTCACATCACATTCTTAGTTCCCTAACCTTTATCTGTGGGCCTTTGCTTTTATTATTCTCTTAGGCTCTTCCTTAGCCTATTAAAACTGTACTCATTCTCCTAGGCTTGGTTTAAAGTCTACTTCCTGAGCATCTATTGATCTTTGCCTGTATCTTTCTTTCGTATGTCCTTTGTTCTGCCTGAATTATTTTGGCAGAGTTTGTTTGAGTCTTGGTGAGAGGCAGCTCTCTGACATGTAAATCTTATACAAGTTATATTTTACTAGGATAAGCTCAAAAGATACATTTTTAGCAAAGGAACATAAGTTTAGAGGATAGTTAGTGAGTGCGGCTTTTGGAGTCTTCACATTTTCTTCTTTGGAAATCCCCTCAGATCATAATCTATTTGATGGGAGTGAGATTCTGCCAACTTGTCAGGAAGCCCAGAGTCAGGGGTGTATCAGGTCTTTTACACTCCCACCTGCCTGACTTGAAACTGCAGCATAATTATTTTATATGGTTGCAAAAACTGCCTTCAGCAGACCACATCATTTGTGTTTAATCCTTATGTTTCAAGTACAATTTCTTTTTTATATATATTTTATTTTAAAGATGTGGGGTACGATTCAGGATTAGATATACAAATGGATATCATACTCAAGTACAGTTTCTTAATGCTAGCATCCTTTTACTGCACTGCTCACAAGTAATTTTTTTTTTTTTGAGTCAGAGTCTCACTTTGTCACCCAGGCTGGAATGTAGTAACATGCTCACGGCCTCCCCAGCGTCGACCTGCTGGGCTCAGTCGATCCTTCTGTCTCAGCCTTACAAGTAGCCAGAACTAAAGGCATGTGCTGCCATGTCCGGCTAATTTTTTTATATATTGTAGAGACAAGGTCTCGCCAAGTTACCCAGGCTGGTCTTGAACCCCTGGGCTCAGGCAATCCTCTTGCCTTCGCCTCCCAAAGTGTTGGGATTACAGGCTTGAGCCACCATGCCCGGCCTAGTAATTTAATAGTAAATGTTACATGCAACTTTATGATGGTGATTGATCTATGGGCATGCACTGTCAGTTACTTTTGTATTATGAGGCCCAAGATTGACGGGGTAGCACGGGACAGGACCTAGCATACTACCCTGTGTTAAAATTAGTTATGAACATCTCTGTCTTTTCTACTGAATTATAACCTCTATTTTATTAATCTTGGAGTCTACTGTTGTACCTAGAACCTGACTCAGGAAAAGTACTCAGAAGATATTTATTGAATTGAATGGAATTGCTTAAAGTATTTACCTACATTGAAATATCACCCTCTGAATTACAAAGAGATATAATTACAAACTATCTCTTTGTAATTGAGGTTGCTGATTATAGAGCACTGGCCTATTAGATATGAGATCTGGGTTCTGCCGAGGGTAACTTGTTAGTCTGTAGGATCCTTTGAAGTTAAAAAAAGACCCCTATAACAGACAGTACGATGTAGGATCCCTTTTGCCTTTCATGTAAGTTGTTTTCTGGAAACCCTAGACATTGGGAAATGTGTAAATACTGTGCTAAGCCTGTGATTAGTGAAGATATTCTCTCTCTTTTTGAAAGCAGGATTTATTGAGAGGACAGAAAAGCTCCCAGAGCGGGAGGGAACCCAAGGGGGTGGCCTGTGAAGTTATTCTTAATTAGGTACTAAATGATAGTTATTGAAAACTCTAGAGTTTTCTTCCTGATACAGTAATATCACAAATAATAAATGTATTATATTGAATCTTTACCACATTTTAGGCACTAAGCACTTTATACATTTTTAAAAATCTGTTCTTCACAACAACCCTGTAAGGTTCTGTTTCAAGTACATGGTAACTTTTCCATGATAGCTGATAAATGATAGATCCAGTATTTCAACCTATGTCAAGTGTGTGTGCTCTTGGCCACTGCTCTTATAGGCTCAAAGAATATCCGAATTAGAAGTTCTTTAGAGTGATCTAGTCTATTTTGTTATACAGAGAAGGAAACTGAGGCCTCCCCATTGGGTGTTAGATTATTCTTCTGTCTCAACTCAGAAGGAAATTGTAGAAACATGTGATCTGAGAAAATTGGCACTTTAACTTGCTAGTGTACATTGTAAATATTCAAAATCAACTTTAAATCGCGAAGACTTCACATTTCTTTCTCCTTTGAGAACAGTTTTATACAGAAATACATAGGATGATATGTATTCATATCACAAATTCATATCTTCATGATTTAGCCAGGATCTTTTATTCCTTTCATAGTAGCTTCTTGTTCTCGATACTTCTTTATATCCTATCTCTGTCCCAACAGAAGTTGAAGCAACTTTCAGCAAAGAATATTTGTGCATATGTCTCTGTGTGTGTACATATGTGTATACATATACACATATACAGTATGACTAACTAAGGGAATAATAAGTGTGGTAGAAGAATCAAATATGCTCATCATTTGAGTTAAGTAGTTATGCTTAGCCGGATTTGGTGGCTCAGCCTGTAATCCCGTGCTTTGGGAGGCCAAGGTGAGTGGATTGCCTGAGCCCACAGGTTGGAGACCCACCTGGGCAGCTTGGCAAGACCTCATCTCTACAATAAATCAAAAAATTAGCCAGGCGTGGTAGTGCGCGCCTGTAGTTCCAGCTACTTGGAAGGCTGAGGCGGAAGGATCGCTGGAGCCCAGCAGGTTGAGGCTGTGGTGGCCGGGAGCGACCACTGCACTCCAGTTTGGGCGACAGAGTGAGACTCCAACTCAAAAAAAAAAAAAAAGAAGTAGTTATGCTTAGACATGAATTTGCTTCTCAATTTCCTGGTAGCCAGGATACAAAAGGAAATGTGATACTTTCTATGTATCTTAACAGATGCAAGAAACATCCCATATCCTTAAGACACAAAGCTTTTTCACTACTTATGTAAAACAACAGCAGCAACAAAAAGATGCTCTGAGTCACATAAGGAATTGTTTTCCAAAACAGTTTTACTAAAAATGTAGATGCAGTCTTCATATGATACTCTCTGCTAAATGTTTTTTAAAAGTTGAGGGTATGGCCTAAAGTACAGCCCAGTGAAAGTGATTTGGGAAAGGACCAAGCTTTTATGTTGAAATTCTTACTGGATTAGTTAGCCTTACTGGATTCAAGGATAGAACAACAAATTTCTAGATTAATTCTCCTAAAAGGGAGTACTGCAATATATTACTGGATCATGATAAGTCCATATCCTCCCCCCTGAGGTAATTACTATTCTGATTATCACTATCGTTTAGACTTACACAATATGAAACACAATATGAATTCTCTTGTGCCTGGCTACTCTTACTTTTTTTTTAAACATGTAAGAATAAATACACAATTTTTTATTAATAAATTCCATTTTTGGTGGGTCCCCCCAATACAGGGGGGGACTAGGATGAGGTCATACTGGATTAGAGAGGGTCCTACGTCCAGTAGGGCTGGTGTCCTTTTTTTTAAATTTTTAATTTTAAAGATGTAGGGTACAATTCAGGGTTCGGTATACAAATGTTCATTATGCAGGGACCCTTAATGATGAGGTATGCCCCTCCCGCCCTGTTCCCTGGCAGATTCCCTCTACTACCAATCCTTTTCTTATAGTATTATGATAATTGTTCAAGGTCTACTTATGAGTGAGAGCATGTGATACTCAGTTCTTTGTTTCTGTGATAGATTACTCAGTATTATAGACTTTAAGTCCATCCAAGTTGCTGCAAAGTTCAGAATTTTTTCCTTCTTTATGGCTGCATAATATTCCATCGTGTATGTGTAACACATTTTTTTTTTTTTTATCCAGTCCTCTTTCGATGAGCAGCATGGTTGGTTCCATGTTTTTGCTATTGTGAATAATGCTGTGATAAACATGCGTGTGCAGGTATCTTTTTCTTTTTTTTTTTTCAGGCAGACACCCAAATCTCTTTTATTGGTGGGAATAGGCCTCTAGGGGGGCCAAGGTCCTCCACTGCACAGCTTGTTCATTGGTGCTGCTTCCTGAGTCCTGGGGCTTCATCACATCGGGCAGCTCAGGTGGGCTGGAGAAGGGCTCGATGCATAGGTCCTCAAAGGTGTCATCTGCCCGGAAGGCCAGCCCCACTGTGGCTGGGGCCTGTGGCCGTGCTCTTTGGCTGGTGAAGCCACACTTGCCCAGTGTCTTGCCATCATCCAGGAGCTGGTCGTCCTTGTACAGCCGCTGCTCGTCGGGCGGCCGCTTGAGGTTGCCCTTGACGATGAGCTTCAGCTCGAACACGGTGCTCGACTCCTTGGCGTCCGTGAAGATGGTAGTCTTGTGGCGCCGGATCATGAGGAACACATCCATCGCGGAGGCTGCCTCTCCCCTCCCAGGTATCTTTTTCATAGAATGATTTGAGTTCCTCCGGGTATGTTCCCAGTAGGGAGATTTCAGGGTCATATGGAAGGTCAATTTTTAGATCTTTCAGGAATCGCCACCTGTTTTCCACAGAGGTTGTACTAATTTAACATTGTAATTTTGAAACAAGCTGTAGTTGAGATTTTGCTACTCTAGTACGGTCAGTTATCTAAGAATGAGTGGAAAACTCAAGGGCTCTACCCAACTTTCCATTCAGGGACAGGAGAAGAAACCAGCACTGGATATATCTTTAAAAGGCAGAAAGAGACCAAAATCAAGTTGCATTTTATCACACCTCACAACTTGTGAATTCAAAAGACAAGTTATAGTGGGTTTTTGTTTTTGTTTTTTTTTTTTTGGTTTAAAAAAATTATGTTAAAAATGTGGGGTAGAATTCAGGGTTAGGTATACAAGTGTTCATTATGCATGTACCCTTGTTGATAAGGTGTGCTCCTCTCCCCTGGCAGTTTCCCTCAACTGCCAATCCCACACCCCTTCCTTGTCAGTTTCCCACTACTGCCAATCCCTTTCTTATAGTATTATGATAATTGTTCAAGGCTCGCTTATGAGTGAGAACATATGGTACTCTATTCTTTGTTTCTGTGATAGATCACTGAGTATGATCGACTCTAAATCCATCCAAGTTGCTGTGAAGTCCATATGTTTGTCCTTCTTTATGGCTGCATAATATTCCATTGTGTATATGTACCACATTTTTTTAATCCAGTACAGCTTCGATGGGCAGCATGGTTTGTTCCATGTTTTTGCTGTTGTTAATAGAGCTGCAACAAACATGCGTGTGCAGGTATCTTTTTGGTAGAATGATTTGAGTTCCTCTGGATTTATTCCCAGTAGGGGGATTGCTGGGTCATAGGGAAGGTCAATTTCTAGTTCTTTTAGAAACCTCTACACTGTCTTCCAAAGAGGTTGCACTAGTTTGCATTCCCACCAGCAGTGTAGAAGCATTGCTTTTTCTCCACATCCTCGCCAGCTTCTGTTCTTGTCTGTTTTATTGATGATTGCCATTCTTACTGGGTTTAGGTGGTATCTCAATGTGGTTTTGATTTCCATTTCTCTGATGATGAGTGAGGCTGAGCACTTTTTCATGTGTCTGTTGGCTGCCCGTATATCTTCTTCTGAGAAGTGTCTATTCATGTCTTTTGCCCACTTTTTAATGGGGCTGTTTGTTTTTTTTCCTTTCAGCACATTTGAGTTCCTTGTAGATCCTAGATGTTAGGCCTTTGTCAGATACACAGTTGGCAGATATTGTTTCCCATTCTGTGGGCTGTCTCCAGCAGAGAGGGTGTTTTAAATAAGGTCATTCCTTAGGAGGATTTGCTTGTCTCTTTAGGCCAATATTTATTTCTGCTACCATATTCTACTCCTTATGCTTGGGAAACTCAGTAAAGGATGCCATGAAGTTCTCTCAGAAGAGAGCCTTAGGGAAATATTGGCACTACAACATAATCTTTCTTTGCTTCTAAGAAATGTAGTTGTGAGAAATTCGGCATGAATAGTATTTATCATTACTCTTCTACTTAATGGGAAAAAATCTTGAGTGCCGATAAGAATTTATCTGGCTGGATATTATGTTAAATTCTGGAAAATAACAGTTTTTCTGGGTCATTTACTGGAATGTAATTATCTTTAAAATATAATGAATAATGGAGAATTTTTGTAGCAGAGAGAATGCCTTTAGTTTAATAGACACTGAAGCAGCCCCTTCTGTGGGAAAGATAAGAAACCAACAATAAAGAACAGCATTACTTTAAATTAATATCCATATAGTATTATCTCTAATATGTTTGACTTGAGTTCTGCTACTTAGAAGAGACATATATGCTATAGGAGTTTGACTAACCGGTGTTTCAGTTTCCAAAATATTATGTACCGTGTAGTGCTTTACACTGAAAAATTCAGATGGGAATCTAGTAGGTATTTGATTTACAGCTAAGTAACATAATTCCTTTATTGTTATTTCAGAATATTAACATTGTTATTTTTAGATGATTAAAAGAGAGTCTATGAGGGTGAACCCCTAAAACTCTGGAATTTATTTTTTAAATGCCTATTTATTCTTATATGTTTAAGCTTCAGTCACCTTCAAAGGACTCTCCGTTTGGTGCAATACACTGCTCAAAACAGTTTTTGAATGCATCCATTTTTATGCCTTTTAGTGCTTCTGCTGTTTTTTTGTTTCACATGTTCCGCTTCAGCAAAATGTTTCCCTTTGAGAATTTTTTTTTTCACCCAGGGAAATAAAAAAAAGTTGCCCAGGGTGAAATCAGGTGAAAAGGGTGGGTAGGACATAGGGGTCATGCTGTTTTTGGTCAAAAACTGCTGAATACTCAGCATGATATGGACAGGTTTTTCATGTAAACCACCCATCATGAAATGGGCAAACGTGTTGAAAGACTCTCCAATTAAAAAAAAAATCCACTGACACCAAACGCAGCCTCTCACAACACTAGCTGCTACACTGATGCCAATGGGTTCCTAGAATACTTACCTAGCAGGGGAAGCCTGTACTACAAAGAGACAGCCTTCCAAAGAGTAATTCTGGTTTTTTTGGGGGGGGCGGGGAATGCTCCCTCATATTCTTAGGTGATAATTTTATTTGACTTTTATTAGGATTATAAAAATGACAGTGCTCCACTACAGATGAGATTTGTCTACTCTAACAGACAAAAATACACATCTAGCCACTATATGATGGTGTACATTTCATCACACAATGTAAATAGCTATTTAATGGAAGCAATGAGGCCGCTAACACAAAGTAGCTGTTGTCTGAGGGCCCCTGAGTCAACTTCATGTCATAGACCATAAAGTTACTAATTTTAATCATAACCATATGACATTTAAAAAATTCTGCTAACTTCAAAATATAGAAATACTTCACTGATTATGATCATAGATAAAACTTAGACTTAAGCTCCATGTTGACTGGCATTGTTGGCTTTGTCTTCTAGCAATTATTAATATTAGATTAGAACCTATGTATTATATGGCATTTCTTATGAAATTGGGCAGCTTATACATCATCTACAATGTCAACATTGTTCAATGATAACTGTTAATTCCATTAGGAGTGATTTTTGATGCAAAAATGTTTCATATTAAACTATTTTTTCCTACCAGATGAATTACAATATTGACATTATATTCTTATGCTCTTGCAAATTATAATTAAAGATATATTCTAACTGGAAAATGACTGTCAGTGGTTTTTGAAAAATATAACCACATTTACCATATGTTTACCATCCAAGTGTACATTGAATATGTTATGTTCAATAAATATTTAACAATAAGAATATACTGGGTACAGTGGCTCATGGCTATAATCCTAGCACTTTGGAGGGCAAAGATAGGAGGATCCTATGAGACAAGGCATTTGAGACTATCCTAGGCAACATAGCAAGATCCCATCTCTCCAAAGCAACTTACAAAAAAATTAGCCAGGTATAGTGGCTTGTGCCTGTAGTCACAACTACTTGGGAGGTTGACGCAGGAGGATTGCTTGAGGCCAGGAGTCTGAGGCTGCAATGAGCTTTGATAGTGTCACTGTACTCCAGCCTGGGTGACAAAGTGATACTTTGTCTCAAAAAAAAAAAAAAATGTATATATATACACACACACATATATATATGTATATGTATTTATTAGATTTAGAAATGCACTCAGAACTCACTGGAATTTTGGAAGACAGACAAAATGAATGTAAGCATAAAATTAGATTAAATAGTGGCAGTTAACTGCAGGTCCCAGTTCTGTAACTCAAATTAAGGAGACCCCCTGCTAGCCCCAGCACAAATAAAGTATATGAGTAAGGCATTGAGGGAAGCAGGGATAAAATTTAAACAGTAAATTTAAAACCCTCTTCAAACATTGACTTTATATTGAGTAGCAACTTACATTTGACATCTAAATGTTTGTTTTGTCAGGAATTTTCTGACTTCATTTGAGTTTTTTTGTTGTTGTCAGTTATTGGCTTGGAAATATTCTGACCTTCATATTTTAGACTTCAAGCAAATACCTTAAGGACTGTGAGAAAGTTGAAGTTGTGGCATTTCTTGTCTAAAACGAGAAAAACTGGAAATTCCAAGAGAAAAAAATGATTCTTCAATCCACTTTTGCTGAATAGACTTTTCATACTAATTTTATGGGGAAGTACCAAAATACTGTATATGCAACTAGTCCAAGTATTAGTGTCTTCAGAGGAAAGCCACTGGTTGTTTAAAACCTGGCTGGAGAGTTGTAGCATATACTGACTGTTTATGAAATGTCAACATATTACTAAATTTTTTGAGAAGAAAATAAAAGCGACTAGCATCTGGGAACACATTTCCATGACACATTTTATGAGTATGCTTCCTGGAAATGTTTCACTGATTTATTTTGTCATTCATTTGTCATTTACTTCAACACATATTCAATCCTTACCATGTGCTAAACTGAGGCGATTCAAAGAGAAGCTCCATTCTTTAGCCTCATGGAACCAATGTGGGGCTTCCTTGTGTCTCAGTGCTTCAGAGTTATTAGTGAGCATAGTTCCTTCCATTTTTTACTTTCAGTCTCATCTCTCCTAATATTCAGAAATGAATCTAGGTTGTGGACAAGGCTGACCAATGGATACCAAGATGCACTTACAATTGAGAAATTGCTATCTGGCCAGTTTACCTGTCTGACACCCTCCCCCCACCACACACACACACACACAAGAAAGTTTTTCGGAAACTCCTAGCTGAAAGAAGTGAATTAATTACCAGCAGTCTTCCTACCAGGGTACCACACATAGCCAAACAAGTTGGCATTGGGCAAAAGTTAGGCTCCAATAACAATTCCCTATTAAAGGTAGATTGGGTTCAGGTTGGAAAGTATCTCTGTCAAGCTTGGATTTTATCTTGTAGGAAACAGGAATATGTTCTTTAAAAATAATGTGGAGAGATGAATAGGACTTGGGTGGATAATTGAATGAGTGCTTGGGTGAATAAAATGATTGAGAATTTATTACGGTAAAATAGCGTTAAACATGTGCCTCTCCTGAGAAGTTTAAAATTTGCTAAGCAATGACCTTGCAATAATGGAACTTAGTTCAAAGCTACAATATATACAATTGTCATTTGCTATTTACTTTGTTTAAAACAATGAACATTGCTCCGATGTACAACAGGATTACACAAGAGTCCTAAAGAAGTCACAGACCAGAAGTGTAGCTGGTGGGAGACGGGAAAATCAGATCATTAGGACGATCTCTTCATTACCATCCTCATCAATTTCTTCTTCCGGCTTCCTTATGTTCCACTAATGTGTTATCATTTTGCAATCTCTTTCCTTCTGAGCAAACAGAAAAATAGGCAGCTTTATGTTTAAAGTTGACTCTGAGGAAAATTCTTTGGTGTTTAGAGGAATGATTTGGAGTAAAAATGTGAGGCTGAAACATATTTTTAATTTTCATTAAAAACAATTTTTTTCACATAAGCTTGTTGCATCAGATAATACTATCATAGAGCTCGCACAGGATGTAAGTGGGGAATCAGACTTTACCATACTGATGGTAATAACTTATCTTATTTAGCTAGAAACAAAATCAACATGTTACTCATTTCTTTTTCTCAGAATCCACTCACAGGGTTTGCATAGATCCCATGAGTCATGCCCCATCTTCAGCCCTGGGAACTTGCTCTCCTGGCTTGACTCCACCACCAACACCCCAAAGGCACTGTGGAGAGATGGAGAAGGAGCTCCATGAACAGGCTGCGACATTGCCTTCACATTATCGCTTTCAAGCCACTGTCTTTTCTGCAGACAGAAAGCTTCCTGAATTTAAGATAAGCATAATTCAGATAATCATAATTCTCCAGCAGGTCCCTGCAGTGTTTTTTATGTCTCGAAATCCCTATTTGGGATTGGTTTGAGACCTGGAAACTCAGATACTATCACCGTCAGACTATCTCATCAAAACAGACTGAGCATAGTTGTATAACTCACACTGATCCCAGCTACCAAAGACTTTTGGTAGTTGATTAGGCTTTAGAAAGTGGAAGTAACATTTAGTTTGATCTTTAGATGTGGCATTCATTCTATCAGTTGTGTTATGAGAATATTTCTTCTGAATTATTCTCTTTCTATTTGGCACCCATTTTCCCCAACATTTTAGTCCATATTTTTCAAAAATGTAGATACTTAGGTTAAAACTGTTTTCTTTTTTCTTTACACATTTCTGTGTTTCACAGTCAAATTGGATTTGACTAAAGAGGGAAAAAGCAAATATAGCAAAAGCAAGTTTTTGATTCCTTCTCTATATTTTGCTAACGCTCCCTATGTCACCTTCCACCACCTACCCCTACCAACCAAGGCATTTCAGAAAAAGGTTTGAAGGATGCGAGTTGGATATGAGATAGACCATTATTTCAGGCAGTCATTGTCAAGGGGCAATATTGCCCTTAACAAGGATGGGACGAGGCAGTGGTTCACAGGGGGCAAAATTTTAGTAATTAAAATGACTTATGGCCCTTGCAACAATGTATTTTATGTCTATACATAAACAAATATACTGCATATCTGGGGTATTAGAATTTCATTAGGGCTAGGATTAGGAAGAAAAAATGTCTAGAAAGACTCTTTAAGAGGAACATAATTTTAAAAAGTTAATAAACACTGCTTTAGAGACTATAGTCTCCTGTTTTCTTCTAAAATAACCTGTGCATGTAGAAATAGTTCTTTCTCTGGCATGCATGCTTGTTCTCTGTCTTATTTTAGGCTTCTTTCTCCCTTTCCCTCTGCCCCCTCCCTCTCTTCATTTTGGACTTCTCTGTTTCTGTAATACTGTGTTTCTATCTTTTTTTTTTTTTTTTGAGATAGGGTCTTGCTCTGCCACCCAGACTGGAGTGCTCCATCATAGTTCACTGTAACCTTGAACTCCTGGTCACAAGTGCTCCTCCTGCCTCAGCCTCCCAAGTAGTTTAAACTACAGGTGAGTGCCACCACACCTGACTAACCTTTTAAAACTTTTTGTAGAGATGGATTCTTGCTATGTTGCTATGTTGCCCAGACTGATTTCAAACTCCTGGACTCAAGCAATCCTCTCACTTCCAGTTCCCAAGGTGCTGGAATTATATGTGTGTCTATGTCATTTTAATATTGCTTATGAAGGTTTGGTTTTCTTCTTGCTACAAGCATTTTTGCTAGTACTTTTCTCTTTGCTAAACTAAGTAGTTTGGAAAGAACCCATCTTATATTGTTTGATTGTGTGTGTGTGTTTTGTTTGTTTGTTTGTTTGTTTTTGAGTTGGAGTCTCACTTTGTCACCCAGAGTGGTAAGCAGTGGCACACTCCCGGCCACCGCAGCCTCGACCTGCTGGGCTCCAGCGATCCTTCCGCCTCAGCCTTCCAAGTAGCCAGTAATACAGGCGCTCGCTACCACGCCTGGCTGACTTTTGATTTATTGTAGAGACGAGGTCTCGCCAAGTTGCCCATGCGGGTCTCGAACCCGTGGGCTCAGGCAATCCACTCGGCTCGGCCTCCCAAAGTGCTGGGATTACAGGCTGAGCCACCTAGTACAGCCTGTTTGATTGTTAAACATCCTGTTGATTTATCTCTTTGGTAAGTGAGTCCTTTTTTGTCACTGAATTATATCATACTTCATCCTAAAACATTTTTTGGTTTATTTTCTAAGTACTTCTGGCTGTGAAATCAGGAATTATTTGGACAATCATTTCCCAAGTGTCAATTTCCTTTTTTGCTCTGATGTTACTTTTTTTGATGTTATCTGTGGCATTTCTAATTTATTTTGACTATGATTTGACAAAATCTTTCCATCTTGGTTTTATGTATACAGTTGACACTGAAACAATGCAGGGTTAGGGGTTCCAACCCCCCATATAGTCACAAATCCAACTTTTGACTACCCCAAATTTAACTCTTAATGGCCTACTGTTGACTGGAAGCCTTATTGATAACATAAGCAGTCGATGAACACATATTTTGTAGGTGACATGTATTATATACTGTATTCTTATAATAAAGTAAACCAAGAACAAATGTTAAGAAAATTGTAACAAAGAGGAAATACACTTACCATTAAGTGGCAGTGGACGGTCATAAAGGTTTTTATCCTCATTGTCTTCACACTGAGTAGGCTAAGGAGGAAGGGGAGGGGCCGGTCTTGCCATCTCAAAGGAGGTAGAAGGGGAGCAAGAGTTACAATCACTGTAACTCTTATGGAAAAAATCTGCACATAAGTGGACCAGTGCAGTTCAAGTGTGTGTTCAAGGGTCCACTGTAAATATACACATATATATGCATAGGTATGCTAAATCAGTATGTCTATAGATTGGCTAAGCTGAATAACACAGCCTTCTTTAAATACTCGATGGTACATGCGTGTTGCAAGTTGACTACATATTAATACACATTTGGTACATGTATATTTAGTGATCAGTTGTGTTCCTTATTTAAAGTTTTTTTTTGGGAGGGGGGAATCTCTCTCTGTCTCTGAGGCTGAAGAGCAGTGGCATGCTCACAGCCACTGCAGCCTCGATCTGCTGGGCAATCCTTCTGCCTCGGCTTTCCAGGTAGCTGGAACTACAGGCATGCGCCACCATGCCTGACTAATTTTTTGATTTATTATAGAGACGAGGTCTCGCCAAGTTGCCCAGGCTGGTCTCGAACCCCTGGCCTCAGGCAAGCCTCTCGCCTCTGCCTCCTAAAGTGCGGGGATGGCAGGTGTGAGCCACCAAGCCTGGTTTAAAGTTTTTTTCATTCACATTTTTATCTCATCAAATTGGCTTTTTTATAGTTCCTTGCAGGATCCTTTTTGAGGAAAATAGATATATGGTTTAAAAGGTACAATTACTATTTATGACAAGAGGGAGAGCACAGATATCAAACGTGGAATCATGAGTTATTATGTCAGATTAGCATGGCCTTAGAAGTATTTTGTACTGATAATTGCCAAATATATGCCTTCAACCCAGACCTTTCTCCCAAACTCTAGACCAGGAGTTAGTAAACTATCACCCTCAGGTCAAATTCAGCTACAGTCTGTTTTTTCGTGAAGTTTTATTGGAACAGCAGCCATGCCCATTCTTCTGCTTCCTGCCTATGGCTACACATTGGCAGAGTACTTGTGACAGAAAACACCTGGCCCAAAAAGCCTGAAATATTTACCGTCTGATCCTTTATGAAAAAGTTTGCTGACCCCTGCTCTATTCATTTATCTAACTTCCTCCTTCTGTCTTCACTTAGATGACTAAAAGGCATACCTAAAATGTTCAAAACCAAACTGTCACCTCTCCTCCTTGTTCCAACAGGGTCCTACCCACCCCAACTGATGGCAACTCCATCTTTTCAGTTATTTAAGCAAAATATTTTGGAGTAATTTCTTCACTCGTTGACTTCCCTCCTACCCTAGTTCTAATTCATCTTATCCTCCAATTGGCTTTATTTTCAAATTGTTCAGAATTCAGTCTTCTCTCAGCCCCATCCACTGCTAACACTCTGACCTGACTAGTGCCATATTTTAGCTGGGTTTCTACCACTACCTCCTGCTTGGGCTCCCTGCTTTTTAAAAATGTATGGCACTTACCTCTTTTCAGCACGCAACCAGAGTAATCCTGATAACAAGGTACATATACACAATGGAATATCACTCAGCCATAAAGAAAACAAAATTATGGACTTCACAGCAACTTGGATGGATTTGGAGTCTATAATACTCAGTGATCTACTGCAGAACCAAAGATCTGAGTACCACATGTTCTTACTCACAAGTGGACCCTGAACATTTACCATAATACTATAAGAAAGGAATTGACAGTAGTGGGACCCTGCCAGGGAGGGGGGCGGGGGCACATAACATAAATAAGTGTACCTGATCTCAAACCATGGGGAGTGGGGACCAAGAGGAGGCCCAAACTTTACCTGTATGATGACCATTTATGTACCTAATCCTGAATTGTACCCCACATCTTAAAAAAAAATCATCCTGTTAACACAGAAAACAGACTGTGGCCTTTATCTACTCCAAACTCTGTCGTGGTTCTTAATTTCCCTTCAAGTACCAGTCAAAGCACTCATGGCCCACTAGCTCTACAAGACCTGGCTCTCCTCCATTTCCCCTCCGATCCCATTCTTCACCACATTTCCCGTCACATGCTCTAATTCAGCCTCCTTAGCCTCCTCGCTGCCTCTCAAAAACATCACTCCTGCTTCAGGCCTTTGTGTGCACTGTATCTTCTGCCTGGAATTTGTATGCCTTTAATATCCATGTGGCTCACTCCTCCATCCTTTCTCAAGTCTTCCCTCAGTGTGGCATACCCTGGTCATCTTATTTACAATTGCAATCTTTCATTCCTCCAACATCTCCCAAGTCTTGGTACCCCTTATCTTGCTCTGTTTTCTCCAGAGTACTTACACTCCTGAAAATATGTAATTTACTTAGTTACCATGTCTATTGTTTATTTTCTGTCCCACTCCATTGGAATGTAAGTTCTGTGGGGCAGAAATTGGGAGATGTTTTATTTGCCGATTTAACTCGAGCACATAGAAGAGTACCTGGCCCACAAAAGGCCCTAGTAAATATTTTGTGAATGGAAAATAAAAGAACATTGATTTCGAATTGTTTGATGAAAAGCATAACAACAATGCTTCTAGCTAATATTTTTAAGGCATTTGTATGTGTGAGTGTATATGTTTTTTTGGATATTCAATTATTGTAAATTTCTCCAAACTACAACAATATTTTCTTATGTTAAGACCACTTCAACTTGGTGTCCCTGATATCACTGCTTTTTCACCCTTTCTTTTCAATACTTAATACAATATTTCCATGTCACTTTGAGAATTTCTGATGCTTCTATGGTCATCTATGAACCATATTAACCTTCTAAATCTACTATTTCTATCTTCCTCGGTAAATTTACTATTTTACTAATAGACTTCTCTATTTTGACCCTATCAACATTTGTGATGCTACTTTTCCCACTAAAACTCTGTCTGAATCTAGGTTCTTTAGAAAGCAGAGCCTGAGGCAAAAATTCATAACACCCTTTAATGGGGAAATGCAGGCTTAGGGCAGGGATATGGTAGAACAATGATATCAAGACAAGGAGAGATGCAAAGCAACACAGTGGGCTATTGCACTAGCCACCCTTTCAAACCAGTTGCAAAAAAGAAGCAGTAGAGCACTCGATAGGTATGTTCTGGAGCTCAGAAATTGCTTTGCAAGGATTGCAAGGAAAGGCCTTAATTCAAAGTAACCAACCAAAAAGATAATGGAAGGGAAGTGTGTCTGCCTGACATCTTCTGACTCCTGCTTCCCAGGAGTCGAAGTTTACCTCATAGAGAGTTTACTTTCTTGCACTACTGTGTTGAATTGTCTGACTCTGAAGGGAGCAGGAGAGGAGATTGGGCAAAGATTAGCTTGTCGTGTGGGAAATGAGACCGCTCAGGCCCAGTGTTTCAAATATAACTCAGCCAACTCTGAGAATGAGGCAAGGGCACCAGTAAAGTCTCAGGTGAGCAAGGAGAATGAATTCTTCAGAAATAGGTCATTGAAGGAATCAGAGGAGGCGCACAGAATTTATGTATAAAACTACCAACTTGGGTTGTCACCAGCTTCACTCAACTTCAGACCATCCTCAAAAATATGCCCCTTTACCGTTATTTGTTGAATTTCTTCAAGTTCTCTAAATCGCCTTGGTTGCACCTTCTAGATGTTTGCTCTCTCACTTTAGTCAACACACTCCTAACCCTGCACCTCAACTCACCGGTCATCAGCTCCCTTTTGGTCTTTCTTGCTTTATTACAGCCAGCCAATTGAGAGCCGCTGTTGCTTGGAGGTCTAGCCTACAACCCAGTAATGTCTCCAGCACTTACCTGTTTTGGCTTTTCTTAATTCTGGGTTGCCAAGTATGTTGGACAAAGTGGCATACAAATGTCATACAAATTCATACTACTCATACTATTTTAAACAATTTTCACTGCTTATGAGATAATTGCCGTGGTATTGCCTCTTTTCCCTATATCTGGCTCCTTTCTGTCCCAGTTCCAGGGAGCAGCCACCAGCCAAGGCTGGTCTCTGCAGGATATGCTTTTTCCCTATAACAAGTCACAGGGTTAGGTTGGGCACGGTGGCTCACACCTGTAATCCCAGCACTTTGGGAGACTGAGGCAAGAGGATTGCCTGAGCACAGGGGCTCGAGAACAGCCTGGGCAACTTGGCAAGACCTTGTCTCTACAATAAATCAAAAAATTAGCCTGGTGTGGTAGCACACATCTGTAGTTCCAGCTACTTGAAAGGCTGAGGAGGAGGCTATGATATTTTCACCATCAGTAATTGCAAACATTGGTTTCTTAACCCCCAAATTCTCTTTTAAAAACTTTATGATGGTAATGACACTTAACATGGACTGTATGCTCTTTACACATTTTTAACTGTACAGTGCAGTTCTGCTAATAATTTGAACAACGTTGTGCAGTAGAACTCTATCTAACACTCGATTCATCTTGCATTTATTGAAACTTTCTGCTCATTGATGACCAACTCCCCTTTTCCTCCTTCCCTTCCATCTCTCTTCTTATAGATTATTAAATTTACTAATTTATTAGTTTGAGAACATTCAAAATGGGCCATCCCCATGTGGAAATCTTATCTAAGTTATCTTCTAAGAGTATTGTTTTTACTGTTGTCATGATTCCATCCTGAACTGCCACCTGTAGAAATTTACTTCAACGATTATCCACTCCCTTTATCTATTTTTCTCAAGTTGTTAACCAGGCTATCATCTACTCTGAAATTGAAACACACAACAGTGAAGTGAAACAAAGCAATTAGTCATTATTTCATTTCATTTTTCCTGTCAGTTACAACCTAATATAGATTTAGTTACATAGCACAGACAGTATTTCCAGCAATAATTACCTGCTTTTAGAGATACTTACAGAAGACATAGTTTGGGAATGGAAAAATATAAAAGCACAAGCTTCAGCTTTTACTATGTGAATTCTTTCACATGGCTAACTCAAAGTGGCATTTTAAGGTGTCAACAGAAAAAGTGATTTGAGTAAGTGTCTAGAATTTGCCCAGGAAGCATAGTTTGGTAAATAAGCTCATGCTTCTTTAGGAGACAAAACCTGAGTTAGTTAAGATGCACCCTTAGTAGTAGTATATAATTGTAACATTCTTTTTCTGACACTTGACCAATTAGTACTCATCTTCAATAATTTAAAAATACATCTGTTTTCTGGTTTATAATTTATTTAAAAATAATAGCAACACTTCAGGAACAGTGGTATGAGGAACTCTGTGGATCCACTCCCCAGCAAAACAGTATCCATTGGTGAAAATTATAATAAGCAGCCATTTAAAATACTATAAATTGTCCTAAGGGCATATGCCAAATGGAGACCCGTTTGTTCTAGAAAATCTAAATCTTGATAAGAACAGTGAAAATCTATAGTTTTGAGCCACCGTCCCGCTTTTAGCTCCACGTGTTGTAAGTTCTTCTCTGGTTGGGTATAACTTAGAAAACAGAACTCCCTTTTCCTGCATCTCTTGGTCTAGGGCAATGGTGTTTTCCTGAAAGAAACAGGTCACTAGCATTTCTCACTGTCCCAACTCCCAGGTTCTGAGTTGCAGAAACTCTATTCCAGGCCAGCATGGCTAATCAGTCTGGGGCTCTCTTCCTCTACCGATTTCCCACTCACAAGGCAGAAGTACTGCCCCAACCATGGCAACCTGAGAACACAGGACCCTAATCACTTTTCCTGCAGCTCGTTTGTAAGGGGAGAGACTTCATGATAGGAGATAGCAGAGAAGACCAGAGGTCTGTGTCCCAGTCATGTGACCTGCTAACAGAATAGGGATGTCATTCCAAGGGAAGCTGTCCACTTTCTCCAACTCTGCTCAGGAAAATTGGTGCAGTTTCCTCCCAGGGAGCAAAGGGCAGAATGTAAGAAGAGAGAACTCCACAGCTCTCTCTAGGGGGCCTAACTCTATTTGGAACAGAGTATGGGAAGTTTTCATTCTAAGTGCATTGTCAAAAAAATGGAGATATCAATAGTTAGCATTAAGAAGTTGCTGGTAGCTCTGTGGTAGCAGCATGTAACCTGGTAGACTAGTTAAAAGTTTAACAAAGATAACTAGGGGAAACAAGCGAAGAAGAGTACACTCCTGTGTTTGAACAAGACTCAAAGGATGGCCTCATAAGTTACCCTGTTAAAGGGGTCTGATTTTCATTGACACAGACTATAGAGCAATTTATATGCAACATATTAATTTTTATTCAAAAATATATGAAGAACTCATACAATTTAATAAGAAAATCAACAACCCAATTTTTAAAATGGAGAAAAGATCTAAACAAACACCTCACAAAGGAAGATATATGGAGGCCAAGTATATGAAAAGATGCTTCACATTATGTGTCATTATGAAATTGCAAATGAAGACAATGAGATGTTGCTGTACACCTATTAGAATGGATAAAATTTAAAAACCTGATAATATCAAATGCCGGTGAGGATGTAGAGCAACAGGAACTCTAATTTCCACTACTAGTTGGAATGCAAAATGGCACAGTCACTTTGGAAGACAGGCAGTTTCTTATCAAGATAAACATAGCCTTAACCATATGATCTAGCAATTACACTCCTATGTATCTACTCACATGAGTTGAAAAATTTGTCTACACAACCTGCATGTGAACGTTTATAACAGCTTTATTTATTATTGCCAAAAACTGGAATCAGTCAAGATGTCACTCAATAGATGAATAGATAAATGTAATCTATTTACACAATGAAATATTGCTGTGACTTGAATGTTTCTGCTTTCTCAAACTCATGTTAAAATTTAATTGCCATTGTAATGGTATTGAGGCAAAACATGTAAGAGGTTATTAGGCAATGAGTGCTCTGGCCTCATGAATAGATTATCTTGGGAGTCAGTTTCTTTTAAAAGGACACGTTTGGCCCTATTGTGTCTATCTCACCCTCTCTTTGCCCCTCTGCCTTCTGCCATGGGATGACTCAGCAACAAGGCTCTCACCCTTGATCTGGAACTTTCCAGTCTGAGAACTGTGAGGAAATAAATTTACATTCTTTGTAAATTACCCAGTTTGTGATATTCTGTTACAAGATCATAAAATGGGCTAAGACAAATATTAGGAGATAAGAATAAATGAGTTTAAGCTATGAAAAGACATAGAGAAAGTTTAAATGCATATTGCTAAGTAAAAAAAAGTCAGTATGAAAAGGCTGCGTGCTATATCATTCCACCTATATAACATTGTAGGAGAGACTATAAAAAGATCAGTGTTTTACAGAAGTTTAGGGGGAGGAACGATAGGTAAGCACAGGAGATTTCTTAGGTTGTTGGAACAATTCTCATGATATTGTAGTGGTAGATATGTGACATTTTACATTAGTCAAAACCCATAGAATTGTATAACACAAAGAATGAACCCTAAGGTAAACTATGGACTTTAGTTAATGTACTAATATTTGTTCATCAATTGTAACAAATATATTATACCAAGGCAAGATGTTAATAGTAGGGGAAACTGGGATGGGGGAAAAGGAGCTATGAGGTATATAGCTCTTTATACGATCTTTTCAATAAAATAGTTTAAAAAATAAATAAGATAGCTGATGACAGGCAATCAAAGGGCCTTCTCAAAACATTTTGCTATGATTATTTTCAATATCTTGGTAATTGCATATAGTCAGGCCTGAGAGATTCCACATAAGGTTTTGACCTGAAGTCAGACTCCTCAATGATGAATCAACTACCATTTTTCCAAGTTTTTGTAAGCACTAACTCAGCTTCAGAAATCAAATTACTAAAATCAGAAATAAAAGAAGAGATAACACTACCTCTTTACAGAAATTTTTAAAAATTAAAGAATTATAAGGAAGTACTATGAGCAATTGTATGCTAACAAAAGAGTTAACATAGATGAAATGGACAAAGTTTTAGAAAGACCACAAACTACTAAATCTGACTCAAGAAATAGAAAATCCTAATATGCCCATAATAAGAACGAGACTGAATTAGTAATTGAAAACATGTCCAAACAAAAGCCCGGGCCTAAGTAGTTTCACTGGTAGATTTATTCATTTATTAATTTTTGCATTTGACTTTTTTATTTTAAAACTATGGGGTACAATTCAGGGTTGGGTATACAAATGGTCATTATGCATGTACCTTGTTGATGAGGTGTGCCCCCTGTCCCCTGGCAGTTTCCCACTACTGCCAATCCCGCTGCCTCCCCTCCCTTGGTAGTTCCCCACTACTGCCAAGCCCTTTCTTATAGTATTATGATAATTGTCCAAGGCCCACTTATGAGTGAGAACATGTGGTCTTCAGTTCAGAAACAGTCTTTGTTTCTGTGATAGATCACTCAGTATTATAAGTCCATCCAAGTTGCTGTGAAGTTCAAATTTTGTTCTTCTTTATTACTGTGTAATATTCCATTGTGTATATGTACCACATTTTTTTTTATCCAGTCCTCTTTTGATGGGCAATATGGTTGGTTCACTGGTGAATTTAACCAAACATCTAAAAAATGGGTATTTCCAATCCTTTATAAACTCTTCCAAAACTTAAAAGACATATGTCCTAATTTTGCCTGTGAGGCTAATATTACCCTAAAACTAGACAGGGCATCATGAGAAATGAAAATGACAAATCAATATCTCTTAAAATATAAATGCAACATTCTCAACAAAATACTGTCAAAATGAATTTGTCTACCTACACACAAAGTATTATACATCAAGACCAAGTGGGATTCATTTAGGAACCCATGGTTGGGTTAACACCCCAAAATAAATCAGTGTGATAGACCATATCAATAGAATATAGTACAAAAAGCATATCTCAATAGATGCATAAAAAGCGTTTGACAAAACATCCTTTCATGATATAAGCATGCAAAAATCTAAGAGAAGAGAACTTTCTTAATCCTAAAAAAGCATCCATGTAAAGACCCATAGCTATCATTATATTTGACAGTGAAAAGTAGCTTTTCACCTAAATTAGGAACAAGGCAAGGGTGTTCACTGTCTCCACATCTATCCACCACTGTACTGAGTATTCTATACAGGCAATTAGGCAAGAAAATACTAAAAGGACTCTAATTAGGAAACAAAAAAATTAAACTATCTGTGCATAGATTACATGACCTTGTATATAAATAAGCCTAAGGAATAAAAGAAAACTCTAAGAACTAATAAACAATTTCAGAAAGATTGCAAGACACAGGATCAATGTACAGTAATCATATATATATGTAGCTGACCCCCTGTATCTGTGAGTTTTGCATTCATGGATTCATCCAACCACAGACTGAAAATATTTGAAAAAAAATTGTGTCTGTATTGAACATGTACAGACATATTTTTTCTTGTTATCTTCCCTAAATAATTCAATACAGCAACTATCCATATAGCATTTTCATTGTATTAGGTACTACGAATAAACTGGAAATGACTTAAGATATAGGAAGAAAGTGCATAGATTATATGCAAATACTGTGCCATTTTATATCAGGTACTTGATCATCCGTGGATTTTGGTATTCACAGGAGGTCTTGGAAACCATCCCACATAAAACACCAGGGGACAACTGTATTAGCAATAATCAGAAAATGAAATTAAGAAAACAATTCAATTTATAATAGCATCCAAAAGAATAAATCACCTATAATTAAATTTCACAAAATAAATACAAGACTAGTAAAACTGAAAACTGTAAGACATTGTTAAAAGAAATTTAAAAAGACAAATGAATGGAAAGACATTCCATGCTCTCCAATAAGAAGACTTAATACTGTTAAGATGGTAATGGTTTCAAGACCCTTTGTGGATAGAATGTACATATCCATATAACAGGATCGTTATTTGGACATAAAAAGGAGTAAAATATCAATATATGCTCCAAGATATATGAACTTTGTCCATTATGCTGACTGAAAACATTATGCTCAGTGAAAAAAAGTCACAAAAGATTACTTTTTGTGTGATTCTACTTATATGAAATGTTAAGAACGGGCAAAAATGGAGAGAAAGAGTATAAATTAGTGGTTGCCTAAGACTGTGGGTGTGGTTGTTAAGGGGTATAGGGTTTCTCTCTCGGGTGATGAAAATGTGCTAAACTTAGATTGTTGTGATGGTTAAACAACTCTGTGCCTATACTAAAAGTCATTGAATTGTATACTTTAATTTTTAATTCACATTGGTATGTGAATTAAACCTCAACAAAAATGTTATTAAAAAATAATAGGACAACCAACTAGAAAAACAAGTAATGAGTGTATGACTTCCAAACTAGTGGAGGGGACAAAAATCTCAATAGATTCAACAGAAATCAAAAGAGAATAAAAATAAACTGGAAAATGAAGTGTATACAATAGACTGATAGAAATAAATATAAAACCACTGATAATTACAGCACAAGTAAATGGACCAAACTCATTAATAAAGAGTCAGTGCCATACTGATTTAAAAATCCAGATACATGATATTTACTGGATTCATGTAAAGCCTAAGGGCATAGAAAGGTTGAAAGCAAAAGACAGCAAAATAAATACCAAGTATACATTGAGCAGAGTAAAGATAATACTATATAGTGACATCGGAAAAAAAATATTCCTTAAGAAAAGAATAATTATTAGAGATAAAGTGGATCTCTATGCAATAATAGACTTAATTATACAAGGAAGAGATACTTCTAAAAAAAATTCCCAAATTTATCAAGCAAAATTTGACAGGACTATTTAAAGAAATCTGATTAAGAAACGGTATGCCAAAAGAGTAGAAAAACTAGAGAGGAAAAAAATGGAAGGTTTAGCTTTCTAGAAATATGGGCATGTGTTACAAAGTAGAATAGTTGACAGTTATTTAAATGTAAGATTAAAAAAGGCTTTAAATATAATTTTATTTATATATTTCATCAATCTTACAGAAAAGGTGATATTATATTTCACATTTTGCAAATGCAAAAACTGAAGTTCAGAACAGTTAGATAACTACCTAATGTTTCACTAGAAGTAAGTGGTAGGTAGAGCAAGAATAGACGTCAAAAGTTCATGTTCATAACCACATACACCATATTGCTTCAAAGATACGTGAATATCTTTTAAGAACAGAAACATTATTTTTTCTGGCAAAAGCAGAATCTCAGTCTATATTTTCTTCTATTAATTCTTTTCGTTCTGATTCAGATCCCCATCTTCATTTCTGTCAACCAATCAACTGGACAACTTTGAACTTTTCCAGATTTTATTTGGGGCGGGGGGACAATGCTGACTATGACCACATGCATGTGAAAACTGACAATTGTCCTCCTTGCTGAAGAGATTTCAATTTCTTACCCTCATAAAGTGTAGTCCACAACTGTAGAATTAGGAAGAATGTTGTCTAAATGAGGAAATTTGGAAAAAGCTAGGAAAACTGATTCAAAGGCCAAAGTTGAGAAAGACTGACATCTTTAATTTTTAAAAAAGTGTACATCAGGCTTAGCTAAAAGAAGGCTAGGATATAGGAAAGAGGGGACTTAAAGCCAAGAAACTGAATATTGAATATTCTAGCACTGTACTAGAATAAACACATATAGAATAAGTGGGGAAATTTCTATTTTAATCTCACTTGTAGCCGAATGCTTTTTGCCTCTCCTCCTTCAGATTCCAGGAACTAAAAGGTAAGTCCCTTTAGCTGTAGGTGAAGTTTGAGAGGGATTGAGACTACCAGAAGTATGCTGTGTGTTTGGAATAGGTGTCCTTCAGCCACAACTGTAGGACACGGAGGGTATCCTATTGGTTGCTTATCACCCGACTTGTTTCCTTCTGTAATCTTTAGCTATGGGCTATGTCAATTATAGAAATTATAGCTATGAAAAACTCCAGTTTTTCCTTGTTTCCATAAGTAAGAGAAGATATAGCTTTTATACACAAGGTTAGATGCTGCTCCCATTTCAAATATTCAGCTTAACCAACCAACGATTCTTGTTTAACAGTTACAATGTGACTGCAATGTTGCCTGTGGGATTAAAACTCCAAAGGACTCAGATGAATGCTAGAGATCCAAAAAGAGTTTCCCTTTATTGGTTTAATTCTAATCAGTAAAAAAAATGCAAATGAAATTACTAGTTTTTTTGTTTAGCACTAACTGTAATTTTTGAAATGTTCTCACAATTTACTGAAGTTTTTAAAAAAGCATAGCTTTTTGTTAAATGAAAAATCTAATATTTTTTAGAAAACATCCTACCTGTGACAAGTGAAAAAAGTAATACTAAAGCTCCCCTATTGTTTTGTAGGTATTTATTATTTCCACAACACCCAAAATAATGTATTTTACATAGATTATGTTCATAAAATATAGATTTTTTAAAATAGAGGACTCACTTTAAGTTCTTTTTCAAACCATGGTGAGCTACAGTTCCTTCTATCTCTGAGAAGCAGAAACTCCATTTGTAACTGAAAAGTCGTTGGGACTTTTGTATTGATGCCAGTATAACTCATTCATCATGGTTGATGATGCTGGTACACTTATTTATAAATTACAGGTTTAGAAGAGTCTAAAATACATTCACGTTTTGCCCAGAGAGATACGAGGACAGTTTCTGTTTTATTCTAGAGAGTACACTTTTTCTCATTTTGTTTCAAAATGACTTAGCAGACAGTGAGAGTGAAAGGCATTTTATCCTTCTTATTGACTCTCAAATTTGCAGTAAATCACGTGGTTTCTTTCTTAGACACATAAAATTTATGAGCTGGAAAGAACCTTAGAAAACAGCTCCGTTGTTTTACAGATGAGGAAACTGGAAATGTAAGCACCTTCCTAAGGTAACAGACTTAGTTAGTGGCTGAGCCAGAACTGAAGTCTGTGTTTGCTTTATTCTACCTCCTGTGTGGTGTAGGTGGACTTTTACAAAGAGCATGCCAAAATAACTGGCCAATTCACAGAAAGTCCAGTGAGTTGTTTGACCTGTTACCCTGTAGTGAGCTCTGCAGAATTTCCCTTACGTGTATTACATAGGTGACGCTGTTATTCATTGTATTACATGCTGTCTACTTCATGACACCAGTTAATAAAGAAAGCATGACTTTTCTGAACTTTGTGTCAGAATGTGGTATGTTTTATTCTAAGCAACTTAATTCTATTTTAGGAACACTGTGAATTCTGTAGCTGATCCGATTTCCCTTTCCTAATTGGTTGCTAGAAAGCTAAGAGCAAATGTGTGGCCTAATTTTATTAGTGTAGAGAAGACAGTGTGATGAATCATTCTATTATCCTTAATTCTGGCTTTGTTTTATATCCCTAACTTTTTTTTTCTTTTGTTTTCACACCTATTTATATTTTGTGCTATATTGTTTTATCTGATTCTTGAAACTTAAATCCTTCTTGTGACAACACAAGTATAAATAAATATAGATAGGATAGAGGTTACTCTGCAACTATTGTATTATTATAGATTGTTTTAGTATTTTCCATGGTTTATTTTAAATACATCTAGAAAATCTTCTAACTTATCTTGATTAGTTTGCCTTCTTCAACCTTGGGCTAGTCTCATTTTGATAAGTTTACATCATGAAGATGACATCAGGAAATTAAATTATTTTGTAACTTGTTTACATAATTTGATTTGCCTGAACTACATCTGAACCTGAATTTAAACTTACAGAAGATAAATAACAAATTTGCTATAAAAAGTGTCTCATAAATGTGAAGAGATGTTAATTATCACTAGTTTTTAAATTATTTTAACCAAGTAAAATGTTTGCTAGATTAAGGTTTCCTTGGACTTAAAAGGCTGTTTGTATAGCAGATAAATTTTTGAGATATTGATGGTATTGACTTAAACTTCAAAGGTTGTTTTTATCCCCCAATATTTTACGTTTATTAGCATTGAAGAATCACTTAAAGAGATAAAGATATATGGTGGTGATTATAGAGTAGTTCAGAATTTATCTGATAATCTTAGTTCATGTTTGCAGTTTTCAAGGCCTACTAATGATCTGCTCTTGTTTGAAAGTTAGTTTACTCGCTAAAGTAACACTTGCCGTTTCTGGATATTCTATTCACGAGACAACATGACCTTAAAAGTACAATATTTCATGGGTCTTCCCTGAGCATCTTCCCTTGGCTTTTCTAAATACTTGTCTATGTGAGCCCTGTCTGTTGTGCTTGTGGTGATATTATTACTGGTATGTATTCCAAAGACTTGGTAAGAACTAAAGTGTTGTTATGATTCCATGATTTTTAGATCTTCCTGAAAACCACAAGAAAGTACATTTCTGACAAATAAAATTTATCAAAGAAAACAAATCATAAAATAGGACAGAGGAATATTGCATCTGTTGGTTCAATTAGTTCTTGTTGAGAAAATAAGCGAACACAACATCATATGACATGTTGCTTGAACTGCACTCACCAGAGGAAACAATATTTAACAATTGATGGAATAAATGGGTTGTTATTTTTTAAAATAAGCAAATTAGACCTAGGGCTACCTTATCCAATAGAGTAGCCACTATCTCCATGTGGCTATGTGTGGCTAGCACAAATTGAGATATGTTATAAATAGAAAATATGTACTAGATTTTAAAGTCTTAGTACAAAATAAAGAATGTAAAATATCTCATTAATGATTTTATATTATTTCCTGTGGGAATGACGATATTTTAGGTATACTGGGTTAAATAAAATATAATATCATAAGTAATTTCACCAGTAAAAACCTGAGGACCAGTAGAAAAGGATGTAGAAAATTTCAACATGAAACAAGAGTAGTTTCAGTGTGCATATTGGTCTCCCGTTTCCTGGAAATTTAAATTAAGAAATAATAGTTATAAAATCTATATGCATATCATGTTTACTGACCACAAGCCTATGTACACATGTGCACACGCACACACACATGCAGTCCAACAGGAAATATATAATGTACAACAGTAAAGGAAACAACAAATTTCAGACAGTTAACATGATGGGAATTTGGATATGTAAATTAAATATTATGATATGTGGAAAAATCATAATATGATACTTAGTATAATTGCACTTTGCTTGCACAGCCAAAGTTACCAGACATCAATATTCAAAATAACACTGGTGTGCTGAGGTGATAGAATTATAAGTGACTTTCACCTTCCAGTTTTTTTTTTTTTTTGAGTTGGAGTCTCACTCTGCTGCCCAGGCTGAAGTGCAGTGGCACACTCATGGCCATTCCAGTGTCGACCTGCTGGGCTTTGGCGATCCTACCGCCTCAGCCTCCCAAGTAGCTGAAACTACAGGCACGTGCTACCATGCCCGGTTAATTTTTTAAAGTAAAGACAAGGTCTCACCAAGTTTCCTGGGCTGGTCTCAAATCCACGGGCTCAGGCAATCCACTCACCTCGGCCTCCCAAAGTGCTGGGATTGCAGGCTGAGCCACTGAGCCTGGCCCCAGTTTTTAAAAATACTACTGCTCTATCACTTCTTACATTAATTTTTAAAGAAATAAAAAGAAAGTAATGTATTATACAGAAACTAACATACATGTATATTGGTCTGCTTGTGCTGATATAAAAACATACCATAGACTGGGTGACTTAGACAACAGAAATCTTTTTTCTCACAATTCTGGAGGCTGGGAAGTCTAAGATGAAGTGGAGGCTATCTTCCCGGCTTGCAGAGAGCTGCCTTCTCACAGTGTAGTCATGTGGTGGAGGGTGGGCAGAGAAAGAAAGGAAAGATCTTCCTTTTCGTATAAGAACACCAATGCTATCAGACTAGGGCCTCAGCCTTATGACTTCATTTAAACTTACCTAACCTCCTAAAATCTCTACCTCCAAATACAGTCACATTGTGGGTTATGTCTTTAACATATGTATTTTAGGGAAAACACAGTTCAGACCATAGCGCTTTGTAAGGTGACTTCATGGTGTAATACAAAGAACATGAACACTCTGCATGCTGTAATACAAAAAAACACAAACATTTTATTTTAATAAGCTTGAAATTAAAGTTTAATTCCATTACAAAGAAGCTATTTAAGTTATTTAAATCTTTCAAGCTTCCATTTTCTTGACTATAAAATGGGGAATCCATTTTTTTAAAATTGCATTTTTTGGAGACAGGGTTTCACTATGTTGCCCAAGCTGGTCTTGAACTTCTGAGCTCAAGAAATCCTCCTGCCTCAGCCTCTGAATAGTTGAGACTATAGGCATGCACCGCCATGCTCAGGTTATTTATTTTTTTTAATTTCATTTATTTCAATAGTTTTAGGGGTGTACAAATGGTTTTTGGTTACATAGCTGCTTTGTATAGTAGTGAAGAAGTCTGGGCTTTAAGTTGCCCATTACCCCCATTAGTGCACATTGTACCCAACAGTGTCTGCATTTATGCCAATATCATGCTGAATATTTATTTCATAGGATTGTTTTCTTTTTGACCCATCTTTCCTTTAATCTTTTTAATTTCATTTTTACCTTCTTTTGGAGTAATCAAGTTTATTTTTTCATTTTCCTCTATTAGTTTTTTCAGTCACAGGTTTCCTTTTATTATTATTCTTTTAATGGCTTCCCTAGAGATTACCAAATGCATCCTTGACCTATTAGAATCTCTGTAAGTCAATAATATTACCACTTCTAATAATACAATTCTGCATCGTGTAAACTATTTTTAGCCTCCTCCTAGATTTTGTGCTATTATTGTCAGATATTGGCTGTTATCAACATACTGACATCTCAGCTTCGCTTTTACTCTTTGTTGTTTGTTCTGTAAAAATGGGTCTGGTTCTGTTTTGGTCTGTTTCATGCTGCTATAACAAAATTCCACAGCCTGGGTCATTTATAATGAATGGAAATGTATTTGGCTGATGGTTTTGGAGGCTGGGAAGTGGCTGCATCTGGTGAGAACCTTCTTGCTATGTCATCCTATGGCCAAAGGCACCAACGTCTTCAAAGAAGACAGAAAGAAAGGACTGAACCTGCTTTTATAGCAAACCCACTCTCATAATGAATCAATTATCATCATTAATTCATTCATGAGCACAAAGCCCTCAGGACCTTTTAAAAGTCCCACCTCTGCCAGGCTCAGGGGCTCAGCCTGTAATCCTGTGCTTTGGGAGGCTGAGGTGAGTGGATTGCCTGAGCCCGCGGGTTCGAGACCTGCCTGGGCAACTTGGCGAGACCTCATCTTTACAATAAATAAAAAAATTAGCTGGCGTGGTAGCACGTGCCTGTAGTTCCAGCTACTTGGAAGGCTGAGGCGGAAGGATCGCTGGAGCCCAGCAGGTCGAGGTTGCGGTGGCCAGGAGCGGCCACTGCACTCCAGTCTGGGTGACAGAGTGAGACTCCAACTCAATAAAATAAAATAAAATAAAATAAAGTCCCACCTCTCAGCTCTCGTGCACTGAGGATTAAGTTTCCAACACATAAATTTTAAAGGGCACATTTGAACCATAACCAAAAACTGTTTCCTTTACTAGCTGTGCGATATTAAACTTAGTGAAGAATGTTGGAAAAGGTCATTAGTGGAGGAAGGGATATTCTTCCCTGTTCTACTGTGGTTTGCTCACCAGGCTTCTTCAGAGTGTTTTTTCTTCCACTGCCCAGCCCACATGGTTTTCTTCAGTGCTAGAACCTCCAGAGTGCAACCTTCTGCAATGTTTGACTACACTGTGTTTCCTCTAACTATTCACTTTGGTGACAGTGACACCAGCCTAAGTTCTATAGATAAGTGCGCTACATTCCTTCAGAGGGAAACCTATCTAGCTCCTAGTTCCAGCAGAGCCTACCATCAGTCTCAGTCACCTGTGTCCTCCTACAGGCTTGTTTTCTGTGACCTTCCCAATGCAGACACCATGAACTATATACCTCATGTCTACAGCTCCACTCTATCCCTCTTTACTCACGCCTATAGTCTCAGCTTGCCTGCAACTCAGAGGTTCATTTCTTTTTGTTTGGCTCCTGTAGATTAGCCCTGGCCTGAAAAACCCAGCTAATTTCTCCAGCACTGGTGGGCTGCAACCATGTCTTAAATAAAGTCTAAGTCCCCTCCAAAGTTTGTCCTTCCTTAAATGCTTTCCTAACCCTTCAGCACACCCAGTAGAGCTCTTTTTATTCTTATAGTTACTATGGTTTTTCTGTCTCCTGCTACAGCTCATAATAACACACCTGATCATTTTACTGTGAATTAAAATTTATAAAGGCAACTTCTATTGTCAGCTTAGATGGAATACCAGGGACTGAATATAACCCTCAGCCTGAAACAACTAAACACTGGACAAAATATAAGAAACAGTGGTTCTCAAACATTGACCATCACACAGCACAGGGCAGTGATTTTGATAGCTGAGGACAAATAAAAAGAACCCTATGGTTTTCCTAATTAACTGATGTGTGAGACCTTCCAGATCAGTGCACAGGGAAGGACAACCCAGTTGGAGCCCTGCAGCATCCCTCACTTGGGGAGAAACTGAGAGACTGAAAATCCATGGAGGACTAGGCAACTGGAGTTTCCAGGAAAGAATTCCATAGAGAAGAGAGCTGGGGAGACAGGGGGAGAGAGAGAGAGAGAAGGAGAGAGAGCGAGGTGGGGGGAGAGGAAGGAAGGAGGGAGAGAGAGAGAGAGAGAGAGAGAAAGAGGAAGGAAGGGATATGGGGGCAGAGAGATGGGGGTGGGGGGAGAAGTTCTGGAGACCTGCAGAAGATTTCAGTTGAGTCTTCAGTTGAGTATTGAACAGCGCACATGTGAGAAGAAATTCTCTGAGGTTGAGTTTAAAAACCACATGACAGGATTAGAGAAAACAATCCTCAAAACATGAACAGAATCAGTAATAATGTGTATTTCCATCCTGCCAGAATAAAGAAAGCCTCATAATTCAAGCATAGAGAGTACACAGAAGGATATTGCATCAATAGTGGGTAAAATTAGCTCTAGATAACAAGTTGCTTCAATTTTGTCTAACAAATTTAAAATTATGTCTCCCAAAAATCAAACTGTCTTCATGTAACTTTGCAAAGTTCAAGAATAATTACAAGATTACAAAAATATCAAGGACTAGGCTGGATGCGGTGGCTCACGTCTGTAATCTCTGCACCTGGGGAAGGTTGAAGCAGGAGGATTGCTTGAGCCCAGAAGTTCGAGGTCAGCCTAGGCAACACAGTGAGATTTCACCTCTAAAAAATAAAAATAAAAAAATTAGCCTGGCATGGTGGTGGGTACTTGTAGTCCAGTTACTTGGGAGGTTGAGATGGAAGGATTGCCTAAGCACAAGAGGTTGAGGCTGTGGTGCGCCGTGATCATGCCTCTGCACTCCAGCCTGGCTGACAGAGTGAGACCCTGACTCAAGTAAACTTGAAGACACAGCAATTGATGGAGTGCAAAAGAAACTACCCCAAAATGTGACACTCTGGCATATGGAGTATTTTAAGCTTAAAGGAACTGAGAAGACCTCAGAAGCAGGAAGGCCTCTCTGACCTTCTCCCACTTGTCTCCCTGAAACATCTCAAAAAGCCTAAAAAGAATTCTATGACCTCTTTTCCCTGATGCAGGTCATAAAACATAGGGACAATTTCCTGACCTTTCCTAGTTAGCAGGTTGTAAGACATCATGTGAGCGGTAACCATCCTGTACCTGGAGTAAAGGAATGGTCTTATCTTTGAAGACACAGAATAATCCCAACAGACAATCCTTGCTAAGTTTATCCAATGTATTATCATTCGATTATACCCCCCCCTTGTCTAATGCAACATCTCTATGATTAGCTACTTCTTCATCAAACTTCGCATAAAAATACACAGGTTTCCCTGTTTCTTTGGGTCTTCATTTCTGAAGGTTCTCATGTCTCATAAAACATATTAGATGTGCATGCTTCTATCTTGTTAGTATGTCTTTGTCAGTTTTACTTTCAGATTCAGCCAGAAACCTTAAAGGGTTCAAGAAAAGTCTTCTTTCTCTGCATAATTAAAATATCCAGCATGATATGCAGAGGGGAAAAAACAAGACTTAAAAAATAGCATCACTAAGTTTTGGAACAACTTAAAGTGGCTTAATATATGTGTAATTAGAGTGCATAAAGTAGAGAAGAGAAAGGGAGGGACATAAAATATATCTGAAGAAATGACTTGATATTTTCCAAATTTATAGACCCACAGATCCAAGAAGCTAAATAAACACAAAGAACAAGAAGAAAGACAAGGAAAACTACACCAAGACATAGAATAAATTGTTTAATGCAAGTAATAAGTTGATGATATTAAAATCAGCCAAAGTAAAAAAGACATGTTGCATATGGAAAAATGAAGATAAAGATGACAGCACATTTCTCATCTGAAGCAGTGCAAACATGAAGACACATAAGCAATATTACTAAAGTACTGAAAGAAAAAATTCTATCAAGGTATAAACTTTCTGCAACATATAAAAAATGAAACAATTCAACAGCAGTGGACCTGCACTAAAAGAAGTATTAAAAGATGTTCTTCAGACAGAAGCAAAGCAATAACAAATAGAAATCTGTATCTACAGAAAAGAATGAAGAATATAATCATTCCTTAGTATCCACAAGGGATTTGTTCCAGGACTCCCTGTGGATACAAAAATCCATGGATGCTCATGTCCCTTATATAAAATGATATAGTATTTTCATATGTACATCTTTCATATACTTTAAATTATCTCTTGATTACTAATAACACATAATATAATATAAATGCCATGTAAATAGTTGTTATACTCTACTGTTTAAGCAATAATGACAAGAAAAAAAGTCTTAATATAGATGCAATCAGTGTAGGCCCTACTACATAGTACATGTCATCAACAACATAACATTCTGGAATTTAAAAAAATTTTTTGGATCCAAGATTGGTTGAATTCATGGATGCAGAACTTACCAAAACAGGTGACTGACCTGTACTGGAAATTAACAGTATGTACATAAATATAAATTAATTTTGAATTGTGTTTAATCTCCTTAAAAGTAAATCAGGGATATTAAAAATAATAACAATTTATTAGGGGATTTGTAAGATATGTAGAAGTCAAATATATGGCAACAGTGATATGAAATTGTGTAAAGAAAAAGTATAGTGTTTTACGGTTTCTATCTATACATGAAGTAGAATAGTATTTCTTGAAGGCAGGCTGTGGTGAGTTAAACATGTATTCTATGAACCTTAAAGCAATATTAAAAACAGAACAGAACAAGGAGCTTCAGCTAACATGCTTGCAAAGAAGATAAAATGGAATCATAAAAAATACTCAATTCATGTAAAAGTAGTCAGAAAAAAAGAAAGTGGAACAAGGAACACAGGAGGAAATTAGGAACTAAAGAGTAAGATGATATATCTAAACCCAAGATCATAATTACATTACATGTAAAAGATTCAAGCACTCTAGTTAAAAGGCAGAGATTGTTAAAGTAGATTAAAAAGCAAAAGAGGAAATGTGTTGCTTTTGTGAAATCCTTACATATGAAGACATAAATAGGTGAAAAGTAAAAGGATGGGGAAAAATACCATTATAACACTGGTCAAAAGAAAGCTGGATTGACTATGTTAATATCAAACAAAATAGATTTCAGAGCAAAGTATATTGCTAGGCATAAGAAAGTTGTTTCATGATAGAGGAGTGAATTCATCAAGTGGTCCTAACAATTCTAAATATGCATATAATCAAGATAAATGAAGCACAAACTGATAACATTGAAAGAACTATGAAAACTCACAATTATAGTTAGAGATTTCAACATTCCACTTTTAATAATTTATTGAATAAATATATAAAATATAAGTAAGAACAAAGAAGACTTGACAACACTGTCAATAAGTTTTACCTAATTTATATTTATGGAACACGCCACCCAACAACAGAATACACATTCTGTTCAAGTGCACACGAACATTTAAAAATGTAAATATTATTTTATGCTATGAAACAAAGTGCCCATTAATTAAAAAATAATCAAGTCACAAAATATGCTCATGGGCCATAGTGGAATTAAATTTGAAATCAATAACAAAAAATAATGGAAAATCTCTAACACTTGGAAACTAAAAATTATACTTCTTAAAAACCCAAGATCAAAAAAGAAGGGAAATTAGAGAATATTTTAAACCAAATCAAAGTAAAAAAGCAACATACCATAATTTGGGAAATGCAGCATAAGCAATATTTAGAAATAAATCTATAGCAATATAGAAAAAGTATGGAAAAATAAGAAAGATCCTAAATTTAAGTTCTGTTTCAACTTCACAAAAGAAAATAATAAAGTAACTCAAACCTAAATGTAGGCAGAAGTAAACTAAAAAAAAAATTTGTAGAAATCAGTAAAACAGAAATATAATTAAGGAAATTAAGGGAATCAAAACCTTGCACTTTGAGGACAATAAAATCAAAGTCATACTGATGAAGAAAAAAGTACAAATTACCACTTTAACAGAGAAGTGACACCACTAGAGTGCCTATACACATTAAAAGCAAAATAAGAGACGACATTATTTTGGTAACCAGGTTATTAACTTAGATGACTTAAATGAACTGGACAAATACTTTGAAAGATGTAACTAGCAAAGCTCACTCAAGGAGAAATGGTCTTGACAGTCTTGTATCTATTAAGGAAATTAAAGCTCATTTTATTTTCACTTCCAAAAGTTTTCTTATGTCCCTCCACCTCTGCCCTGTGTACAATATTCCTCCCTTATCTGTGTTTTTCCTTTCTGCATTTTATTACCCATGATCAATTAGGGGGTGGGGGTGTCAAAAAATGTATACACATTTTAAGTATGACATTTGCTCAAAAGATGGCATTAATCAAATGACTGAAGGGCAGTCAAAGAAAATGGCAGAAGTGTGGTTGAGTGAAGGTCATACTACATATACTACATATTGCAACCATAATTCAATTCAACTTCAAAAAGTAATACAGAGATAACATGTCTTCAAATGTGTATACATTTTTTTGGCACTCCCTGTAATACATGGAAAATAAGTAAGTAATACACAATTCATACATTTTTAATTATACACCGTTCTGTGTCATGAAATTTTGTGCCATCCTGCTGTGCCTGCCCAGGACATGAATCACCCCTATGTCCAGCTATTCATGCTGTTTACGCCACCTGCCTGAGAGTCATTGGTATCATCTGCTCCTGACCTCCAATCATCAACATCATCATGACCTGATGATCTGGCATCACCCAGAGCAGATAGTCCTCCTTTTGATCTATCATCAGAAGATCAATATTGGCCTAATGCTATGTCACAATGTCCATGTCATTCACTTCACTTCATATCATACATTCATTCTATCATCTTTTGTCATTACAAGAAGGATGCATATTGTATAATAAGGTATCTTGAGAGACACTATGTTCACATAACGTTTATTACAGTATATTGTTATAATTCTTCTATTATATTTCTTTTTTGTTAATTTACTACTGTGCCTAATTTATAAATTAAACTATCATAAGTATATATGTATAGGTATATATGTGTAGGAAAAAACATAGTATTTATGTATTTATAGTATAGTATTTCTGTACTATCTGCAGTTTCAGGCATCTACTGGAGAGCTTGGAACAGTATTCCTATTGAATAAGGAAATACTACTGTATACATTACAGTTTGGTTTTTTTTTAGCTACAGAGACTATGTCATGCAGGAGAGCTTCAGAACTTCTTCCCATTTGCCCTTTCCCCTATTCCCTGGCTATTATGTATTTGGCTATTCAACATTGCTCATAAAAGTGGGGTTGCACAGTTATTTTTCCTTCTGTGTTTGGCTTATTTCACTTAGCATAATGTCTACCAGGTTCTCCTATGTTGTACCAAATGGCAGAATTTGCTTAGTTTTCCATTGTGTGACTATATCACATTTTTCTTATCCATCTATCTATGAACATTTTGGTTTCATCCATATTTTTGTGAATAACACTGAAATGAATATGTGAATGTAGGTATCTCTTCAAGATCCTGATTTGAATTCTCTTTGGGTATGCACTCAGAAGTGAGAGTGTTGGTTCACATAAGAGTTCTCTTCTCAATTTTTTGAGGAAACTTTATACTCTTTTCCCTAGTGGATGCACAAATTTACATTCCTTGTACATAGTATACAAAGGTTTCATCTTCTCCACTTTCTTCACAACATTCGTTACTTTTGTTTTTTTGTGTGTGTGTTTGTTTTAAAAAGTCATTGTGACAGATATGAGGTGACATCGGACTGTGTTTTTAATTTACATTTCCTTGATGATGAGTGCTTTGACCACATTGCCATATACTTGTAATCCATTTTTTTATTATAAAGATGTGGGGCACAATTCAGGGTTAGGTATACAAACATTGATTATGCAGGTACCCTTGTTGATGAGGTGTGCTCCTCCCTCCCCAGCGGTTTCCCTCAACTGCCAATCCCACCCCCATCCCCCGACAGTTTCCCACTACTGCCAATACCTTTCTTCTAGTATTATAATTGTTCAAGGCCCGCTTATGAGTGAGAACATATGGTACTCTGTTCTTTGTTTCTGTGATAGATCACTGAGTATGATAGACTCTAAATCCATCCAAGTTGCTGCAAAGTCCATATGTTTGTTATCCATTTTTATGTCTTCTGTGGAGAAATGCCTATTCAAATTCTTTGTCCACTTTTAATCTGGTTATTATTTTTTTCTTTTTTTTACTGAGAAAATGAGTTGTAGGAGTTCTTTATATATTTTGGAGACTAATGTTTTATCAGATATTTTGTTTACAAATATTTTTTCTCCATTCCATATATTGCCTTTTCATGTTGCTAAAAGCTTCACTGTGCAGAAGCTTTCAGTTTAATATAATCCCACTTTTCTATCTTTGCTTTTGGAATCATAAACAAGAAATTGTTGCCAAAATGCATGTCAAAATTGTCTTCTATTTTTTCCTCTAAGAGTTTTGCAGTTTTAGTTTCTATGTTTGTCTTTAACCCACTTGGGTTTTGTTGGGAGGTTTTTTTTGTATCTGGTTTAAAATCATGGTTCAGTTTTGTGTGTGTTGCACAGATATCTAGTCTTTCCAACACATTTTACTAAATTATCCTTTCTCCCATTGTACATTCTTGGCACCCTTATCAAAGATGAGGGTTATATTGGTCTACATATCTGTTTTATGCCAATAGTATATGGTTTAATTAGTGTAGATATATATTTTGAAATCAGGGAGTATGATGCATCTAGCTTTGCCTTTCTTGCTCAAAACTCTTTTGTCTCTTCAAGGTCTTTTGTGCATCCATATACATTTTAGGATTGTATTTTCTATTTCGATAAAAAATGCTTCTGGGATATAGGTGGAGATTTCATTATATTTGTAAGATCACTTTGGGTACTATGGACATTTTAACTATGTTAATTCTTCCTATACACGAACACAAGATTGTATTTGCAGTTTTTGGCCTTTAATTTATTTCATCAGTGTTCTACAGTTTTTCAGTGAGCAAATCTTTTGCCTCCTTGGTTAAATTTATTCCTATTATATTCTTTTTGATGCTATTGTAAATGAGATTGTTTTCTTGATTTCCTCATCAGGATAATCCGTTGTTAGTGTGTGGAAACACGACTGACTTTTGTTGAATGATTTTGTATTCTACAACTTTATTGAATTTGTTTATTAGTTCTAACAAGTCTTGATATTTGGTTGAGTTTTTCTACAAATAAGATCATGTCACCTGAAAACTGAGATAATTTTACCTCTTTTTTTCTATTTGGATGCCTTTTATTTCTTTTCTCGCCCCATTGCTCTAGCTAGGACTGTTAGTACTATATGAAATAAAAGTAGCAAGAGCAGTTGTCCTTCACTTGTTCCTGATTTTGGAGGAAAAGCTTTCAGTTCTTCCTCTTTGAATCTGTTCTTTGAATTCCCCGTTGGTTTTTCATATATGGTCTTTACTATGTTGAGGTAAGTTTCTCTACCTATTTTGTTGAATGTTTTTATCATTTAAAAACTGTTGAATTTTGTCATATGCTTTTTCTACACCTATTGAGATGAGATTTTTAAAAATTCTTTTGAACTATCCTTGCATCCTGAAAGTAAATCCCATCTGATCATAAAATATGATCTTTTTAATGTGCTGTTAAATTCAGTTAGTATTTTGTTAAGAATTTTTGCATCTATGTTTAAAAATATTGACCTATAGTTTTATTTTCTCATTCTACCTTTGTCTAGCTTTGGTAACAGGAAGATGTTGCCCTCATAAAATAAGTTTGAAAGTGGTCTCTCTTATTTTTTGGAAGAGTTTAAGAAGAATTGATATTAATCCTTATATAAATGTTTGATAGAATTAACCCTTAAAGGCAGGGTGTCCTGGGCTTTCTCTGTTGAGAAGTTTTCATTTTTGATCCAATCTCCTTACTTCTTATTGGTGCATTCAGGCTTTCTATTCTTTCTTGGTTCAGTCTTCCTAGATTGTTTTTTGTTGTTGTTGTTGTTTTTGAGTTGGAGTCTCATTCTGTCTCCCAGGCTGGAGAGTAGTTGCACACTCATGGCTACCCCAGCGTCAGCCTGCTGAGCTCTGGTGATCTTTTCACCTCAGCCTTCCAAGTAGCCAGAACTACAGGTACGCTCTACCATGCCTGGCCAGTTTTTGATTTATTGTAGAGACAAGGTCTTACCAAGTTGCCTGGGCTGGTCTTGAACCCACAGACCCAGACAATCCATGATTGTATGTTTTTAAGATTTATTGCTTTCTTCTAGTTTGTGCAATTTGTTGGTGTATAATTGCTCATAATAGTCCCATTTAATCTTTTTTGTTTCTGTGTAGTCAACTGTAAAGACTCCTCTTTTGTTTCTGATTTTATTTATCTGAGCCTTCTTGCTCTCTTTTTTTAGTTTAGTTAAGGGTTTGTTGAGATTTATCTTTCCAAAAAAACCAATTTTTGGTTTCTTTGATTTTTTTCTATTGTTTTTCATCTCAATTTCATTTATTTCTGCTCGATCCTATTATTCTATTATCTTTCTCCTCTGCTTACATTGAACTTAACTTGTTCTTTTTCCAATTCCTTGAGATATAAAGTTAAGCTGTTGGTTTGAGATCTTTCTCCTTTTTTAACATAGTCATTTATCATTATAAATTTCCCTCTTAGTACTGCTTATACTGTACCCCATTAGTTTTGGTATGTTATGCTTTTGTTTTGCTTTTTTTCTCAATGTTTTATAATTTCCTTTTTTATTTCTCCTTTGACCCAGAGGTTGTTCAAGAATGCATTGTTTAATTTCCATATATTTATTACATTTTTCCTTTTCTTTTTTATATTGATTTGTAGTTTCATTCCATTGTGATCAGAAATTATACTTGATATAATCTCAACCTCCTTAAATTTTGTAAAACTTGTTTAGTGATATAGTATGTTCTCTATCTTGGGGAATGTTTCTTGTGTGCTTGAGAAGCATTTACATTCTGCTGTAGTTGAGTGGAATGTTCTGTGTATGTTCATTAGCTCCATTTGGTCTATAGTGTTGTTCAGGTCTGTTATTTCCTTATTGATGATCTGTCAGAGTCATTTACCCATTATTTAAAGTGAAGTATTGATGTCGCTTACTATTATGCATTGCTGTCTTTTGCCCTCTTCAGATTTATTAATGTTTGCTTTATATATTTAGGTGCTATGATGTTGAGTGCATAAATTTTAAAAATTATTATATCTTTCTGTTTAATTGGTCACTTTATTATATATTGAATTTTGCCTCTTGTGACTGCTTTGAGTTAAAGTCTACTTTGTCTAATATTAAGTATAGCCACTCCTGTTCTCTTTTGGTTACAATGTGTATGGAATATCTGTTTTCAACTCTTCACATTCAGACTATGCATGTCCTTAAATCTAAAATGAGTATCACCTGCCTCCATAGCTCAGTAGGCAGCTGGTCAGTCTCATAAAGTGAGTCTCTTATAGACAGCATACGATGGAATCTTATTATTTTGTCTCTTTAGTTGCTTTAAGTTTTTAAATTCATTTATATTTAAAATAATTATTAGTAGGTAAAAACTTTATTATCTACTTAGCCAAGCTTTATCTGTATAGCCACAAACTGGAAACAACTCACATGTGTGTCAATGGGTGAGTGGATAAATAAATCATGGTGTATCATATTTTGGACTATTACTTGGAAATAAAATGCAATTATTTATTGACGTACGCAACAGAATTAAAAAATTTCAAAGTAACTATGCTGAGTAAAACAAGATAGTCAAAAAGAATATATATATTATTCCATTTTATAAAATCTCGAAAAAGGAAATTAACACATAGCGATGGAAAACACATCACTAGTGTCCTGGGCCAAGAGAAGACAGTGAGGAAGGAAGGGGGGAATTACAAAAAGATATAAGGAAACTTTGAGAAGTATTGGTTATATTCAGTAATTTTAGTGTGGTGGTGATGATTTTCAAGGCTTCCATATGTCAAAACTTTTAAAATAGTACATTTTATGCACCTTCATTAATTATATTTTCTTTTTATATTCTTGATTCTCTGGCATCTGGTGCTTCACTGACTGGAGAGAGACTAGCTCTCCCAAGGTCAGCCAAATCTTAAAGATAGCAAAAGGCTTTCCTGAGAGTACCCCTTTCATATGCAAATTCACCAGCCCAGTGCCTGTGCCCCAAATGACCTCCTTTGTTGGACTCTAACTCACCAGGATGCAAAATCTCACTTCCCTAATCCTCCTAGAGCTGGAAACTAGGTAACTAAGGACATCACCTATATCCCAGGTACATTTTAAAATAACACCACTTATTACATGTAAGCTATACCCCAATAAAGTTATAAAAAATATAGTAATTAAAAACTGCAAGCAAAAGCACCATTCAGAATCTTTACATACAGGCTTTTTTTTTTCCTGTTTGCATCTTTCCTCAGAGAAAATTTTTGCTGCTTCTGCAGTTTTTAGAGTAGAGTGCCCAACAGGAATTTCTGCAAGGATGGATATATTTGATATCTATGCTTACTAAGATGCGAGTGACTTGCCACTTATGACTGATGAGCACCTGAAATGTGAGAGTTTGAAAGACTAAATTGTTAGTTTAGTCACACGTGGCCAGTAGCTGCAGTATCGGACAGAGCAGCTCCAGAGGCTTTTGTTGACATGATCTCCCCCAGAGCAGATATTCTTTTCTTCTAGTAGGTATGAGAGGAGACTTATTTCATCCAATGAGGAGTTAAGTGGATGAGACTGGGCTCTAGTTTTGTAAGTCTGTCTTTTGATTTGCTCCTCCTTCTGGAGCATGGATTCTCACAGGTCAAATTAAGTTGTTGGTGGGACCCAAAGTCCATTTTTGTCTTAGTAGCCCATGACACTACTTTTTTAGTTTGTTTCTTTCTTACCCCATGCCATTGAAGAATCAGCAAGTGCCCTGAGAGAAACAATGGCATGAAGCTTCAGGCTGACTTCTCTGATTTTTTTGGTCCCTCAAGTTCTGGTTGTTATAATTGTTCTCCAAAAACTTCAAAGGGCTGATGTTTGTAGTTTACCAGTTTATATAGTTATTCTTAGCATGAAGATTAATGATACAAGCTCTCTTCCCATAGCAAGATGACGAGAGCCTCATGGGATTTCTGCTGTAGAAAACTTGCGAAGTTCCTCTTTCACAGACAAAACATGTTTCCTCTTCTCCTTCCTTATGTTAGAACTAGCACTAGGTCCTACTGGAATAGCAAAATTCGATTTCTCCAAGTGTAAGAAGCCTGGTCATAAAACAAACTTCACTGACTCCTCAGCGCCTTTTCCCCTGCTCGAGTTGTCTTTCAATTATTAGATGCCTGTAGTTTACCATGGCATCTCTCAAGCTTTCCCCCTCGCTTATGATCTCTCTTGAGCTGCCTCTCCTCCCTTTGGCACTCAGCAGTCTCCCTTCCCCATTCTCAGCTCCAATATGTTTATCTTCTGGAAGCTTAGCATATTCCTCCATTAAAGCAGAGCTAGCCACTGAGCATCTTCTTGTCTCCACAGTCTTTCCACTTCTTCCTTTTCAACGCTCTGTCTGAGGTAACTTTCTAAAATCCAGGCCTTGTGCTGTCACTTCATTGCTTCATACCTCTCAATCATCATCCATTACCCATAGGAAAAAGTCCACACTCCTTGACACAGTGCATAAGACCCTTCACGGGCTAGTCACAGGTGACCTTTCCTTCTGCATGCATCCAAAGGTCCAGTTTTTTCAGAGTTTTTCACAGAAATGGGGTTTAAAATTTTTTTCCAGAACATATCATATCTGTCATGTTCCTCTATTTTTGTCATGCTCTACTTTCTCCCTTCAATGCTCTTTCTTACTCCCTTCCCAGAAGAAATTCTACTCACCCTTCACGGTCCATTGAAGCATCACCTGTATCGTGAAACCTTCATCTTGATCTTTTTCTCTGGCCGGGCTGTTAACTCCTGAGGCTGATGCTGGCTTCTTATTCATCATGTGTCATTTTCTTATATACCCTTAGAATAATGCTTGACAAGTAGCAATTGCTTTACAAGTGTTGTTTTATATAACTGAATTGTGATGAATACCAGGGCTTAGCTTGTGTCTCAGCTAATTCTTCAGGCAGAACTCTAAGTATTTCAAACCCTGCATGTAAGTCCCAGGAGAGGTTATTTGGGTCAGGTGAGTGTTTTAGCACTTGTCAGCCCATAGCATTTAGATAGCTGCCAGTTTTCCCTCACATCTTGGGCCAGTCCTGGATATCATAAAGGATATTGTCATTTTTAAGCCCAACAAAGTTATTTTTATAATCCCTTCAAAGGAACTGAGTTTTATAACAGTTACACGTGGGAAAAGGCTATATGGAAATACTAATATCCTATAATTGGAGCCAGAAGTTACATCTGTATCTTTAAATTTACTTCAGAGCTGTCATCAGGGTGTATTACAGTGATTCCTTAACAAGTTAGCTGGCTCTTAACTGGGGGAGTGAATTTTATTTAGCAATTGAGGTCAGAGGTATTTGGGTTGCATTTTAGATTAAGGTTATTTTCTGGCTTATGCTCTGAAAAAACTAAACTGTAATGTAACCTTGAATGCAAAACAGTCATCAGTCCATGCCTGAAGCAATGGAAAATGAGGTCTTAGGACATATAAAGTTTCCTTAATGTACACAATGCTATAAAACTGATGAAGAAACACCAAGGGGGAAAAATAAAATAAATGAAAATACTTTTAGGGCAAACCCTAAAACATCTAAGCAATGTTTGAATAGAAGAAAATAGAATAAATTCAGTTATATGTAAAAGGACTACAGAAAGAAAATAGGATGTCCCCTATTTGAAAATTTGATTTCTCCTTAAAAACTGAAGGAGTTTATGTTGCCATTGGCAGTTGGGACAGGAACAGTGTTTGCATTGAGGAATGGACACAGAAACACCTAGAGAGACTCCATTAGAACATAGAAATCTGAAGAGGAATATAACCCCTTGAGGAAAGTCACCAAGAACTATCCAGCTCCAAACCAGAAGGTAAATCCGGATCTGCTGGGGAGTGACAGGTTGGATCTTAGGTGTGGGTAAGATGGTTGTCTTAGTGCTCTCTTCCCAACCCCCAAAACTGGAGAAATCAGTAGAGAATTTTTCCCAATCACTCCCTTGCTCCACAAAGACAGTCTCAAAAAGGAAGTTGCTCAGGTCTGGCCCACACCAGACTCAGGCAAAGAACTGCTGGCGCTGGCATAGTCTCTTCACTTCTCCAACTTAGTGTCTCTGCTCACCCAGGAGCACATACAGCTGGTGTCTTCCTGTATAAGAAGTGGGAACTCAGATAGATAGGTGAATTCTGGGTTCCCTAAATGAAACAGTAGGAACAAAAGAAGGAATGAGGCTGTGTAATCAATAGGAAAAGCTTTAGACTACCGCAAAAGTAGCATTTGTCCATCATAGCACATAGACCACTGATCAGCAGATGGATAATACCAGGTGAAAAGGACAGGCTGAAGAAAATCTTAATTTGAATAGGGATGCGGTTATTGGGGGCTTTCAGAGTCTTCCAAAGAATTTTTTTGAATAAGTTGAGTCTAACCTCTTACTTCCACACCAATAAATCATGATGACTTTTTTAGGAAAGCAAAAAGCTCTCTTTCCCATCTCCCATTATAAGACTCATTTATGTTGTTTTCAATGAGTTTTTGTTTGTTTGTTTTTATTTGTTTGCCTGTTTTGAGTTGGAGTCTCACTCTGTTGCCCAGACTGGAGTGCAGTGGCATGCTCAGGGCCACTGCAGCCTCGACTTGCTGGGTTCAGGCGATCCTTCTGCCTCAGGCTTCCAAGTAGCTGAAACCACAGGCATGTAACATCACGCCCAGCTAATTTTTTGATTTATTGTATAGACAAGGTCTCACTGTGTTGCTCAGACTGGTCTTGAACTTCTGAGCTCAGGTAGTCCTCTTGCCTCCACCTCCCAAAGTGTTGGGATTACAGGTGTGAGCCACTGTGCCCGGTGTCCAAGATTTTAATTCAGTGAAGTTACTCAATGCATATGTTACTCATGGTAGAGATATTTCACATGATAAAGAAATCATGCAAAATAATTTTACATATCAAGATCATATTGTGCTCTCAGAACGTCTTCACAACATTGCACAAATGATGCCAACCATGCCAATTCGAACTTTGCCCTTTGAACTTGGCATCGGAAGGCCAGGTACTGACCGCTATCTCTTTCAGCCTTTCTCAGTCTCTTTGAGCCTCTTTTCCCGGAGATTGACAGACCTTAAATATCTGATAAAATTGCAGCATCGTCCCAATTTTCAGTTTTAGAAAGAGGACACATTTCACTATTTATTATCTCAGATGCCAGCCTGTACTGCACTTGATCCATCAATCCTGAGTGAGCTGGGAATACACAATGAATGCTGTAAGATTTTCTACTGTGCGGAGGACTTGCACAGCTTTAGAAGAAAGAAAAAATAAATGCTGGCTCCTGGCCTGAGCCTTGAGTTGTGATAGATATTCCTCCAATTCATCATATGTCTCTGAATTGTCCCCATATGTTATTTAATTTTTTAAATGTACTTTAAATGACAAAAGCTGTTGGAGTCCTAATCTGAGTCAATATTGATAGTTGTCAAATTAGGAACTTTCTCATGGAAAATAGATTTAACATTTAACACAAACCATCAGACAGAAAAGACAAAGTCACCAAGCATTAAAACCCACACCCAACAAATGTTATCCCAACAAATAATTTATTCTTCAGAGGACTAACATGACCTACATTTATTTTTTCATTACTTATTATTGTATGGTGAAATAGACATGAAAAGAAACAAGATCCTCAAAGCTTCTCTAAGCCCATGTCGAGAACTGACTTTTGGAGATACGTACATCCCATACTTGCCAATTAAATGAAAATCAACATGACATACGACTCTATCTATAGCACATTTTTTCATTCATTGCACAGAGTTGGCCTGGGGCTTGTTTAAAAAAGTACCAGATGTGTTTTTTTTTCTTTTTTTCTTTTTTGAGAAATATATTTGTCTTTGTATGGTGACAAATGCTCTTTGAAACTACAAAGTATATAATAGCAGAGTTTGCCATTTGAAATCAAGAAATTTAATTTCCCCCCGAAGTCTCATCTGAAACACAAGCTCACTCTAAGGTTCCTTGACAGGATCACAGTACAGGCCTGTCACTTTGAATTCTGTAGCTTAGTTAGGAGGACTAGTTAATTCTAAAAGGCAAAGAGTCCATTAAAGCATTTTCCTGTTTTGAGTGGGATGTGGGGTGCAGTAACATAAGTTAATTGCTCTATCCCATAGTGTGGGACTATGTCATGTTCTTATACTTTTTTCCTCATGAACAGGGATACACTCAGGTGAATAAGACAAATTTTTGAGGTTTTAGATATGGAAAAAGTGAACTTTCTTATGAGGAGAAAGTGCTGTGAAAGTAGTTATTGCACTCCTGGGAGGACATCATTAACTATGGCAATTACAAAGATGAAGAAATAGAGTGATACAATCATAGAACACATTTTACTGGTTGCCAAGAATTGATAATACACTGTTTTTACAAGTCTCTGTGGAAACTAGCATTCTTATGCAAGTACTTGGTTGGTAGGAAAATTAAGTGGTGACATTTTTAGGGGACAATGTTATGATATAAATTATGAAAAGTGGCTTTGAGTCTACTTCTAGGAATTTATCATATAAATATACTTGCAAAGACATAAAGATATGAAGAGTCAATGCAATATTGTTGTAACAAAAAAAGGGAACTAAATCTTTAACTAACATGGAACTGGTAAAATTAATTATGATTTATTCAAACAATGGAATGCAACCTACCAGTAAAATTGTATAACAGTATAAATGCTATACTCCCACTTGATAAAAATAAGAATATATATATTTATATACACACACATGTTCAGTCATTTTTATGTTTTTCTATGCAATATTTCTGGAAGGGCACATGGGAAACTCCTAAGCTGTTTTTTTTCTAGAAAGGGAGACTGAGGCCGGGAATGGGAAGCTGATATACTTTAATTGTATTTATTACTATTTTATACTGTCATAAAGTTTCTCTATGTCCACAAATTTGCTTTTTGTAGTTAGATAAAGTTATACATATATATATTTCAGAAGTCCATTTCAAAACAATTTTATTTCTTTTTGTCTTACATTATATGTTATGAAGGATAAAATCTCCCAATAGGCCAACCTGACAAAACTTGAGTCTGTGGCCAGTCCTTACCATGTGAGAGGTTATGGTGTCAAGACTGCTCATGCCCCACTTGGACTTGTCCTTCCTGGTCTGGTAGACAATTAATAATAGCAAGGTGGCTTGGCAAAAAATGCATTTAGCTTTGTCATGTATCATCTGTACTCTTTTCTTCTAGAAATATCATCTTCTTTCTTTGAGAATTCCTCTTACCTCCTTCAAGTGTATGTCCAGCAGGAGTTGGATTTTTTTTTTACCTGACTATGCCTTCTAGGCCAGTTTTCCCAGATAGGACAGTGGACTTAAGCCCAGTCAAGCATGACCTTCCCTAAGAGTTTATAGTCAAGCAGGACCTTCCCTAGGAGCTTATAATCAGGTTCACATTAAGTTCACACACACACACATACACACACACGCACACTTCAAGAACATTTTTAAAATTAGGAATAAGGATATTTTGAAAATTATTCATTTAAGAAGATACTCTTACCTGGGCACAGTGGCTCAAGCCTATAATCCCAACACTTTGGGACGCCAAGGCGAGAGGATTGCCTTAGCCCAGGGGTTAGAGACCAGCCTGGGCAACTTGGTGAGTCCTCATCTCTACAATATATCAAAAAATTAGCCAGGCGTGGTAGCACGCGCCTATAGTTCTGACTAATTGGAAGGCTAAGGCAGAAGGATCGCCTGAGCCTAGCAGGTCAACACTGGGGTGGCTGTGAGTACACCACTGCACTTTAGTCTGGGCAACAGAGTGAGACTCCGACTCAAAAAATAAAAATAATAAAAGATACTCTCTGTGTGTGTTATACATAACATAAATAGCATAGGATGCTAAAACTCTGAGAATTGTATTAAGTGCAACAAAATTCAACATTTCTGTTTGAAATTTTGTTTTAATTTTCTGAATTTATTTGAAAACAATTTTGCCATTAAAGATTCCAGAGATGCCAAAATATATTTTTTTTAAAATTGCCGTGATCACATTGGAGTAAAATGACCAAAAAAAAAAAAAAAATGAAAAAGCTATGGGGAAATGTTACATATTTGCTTTTTTTAATTGTTAAAGGAAATATGTTTTGTATTATACTATGACCTCTTCCTGGGACAAGTTCTGAGAACTCACTGATTCTTATTTGACAGTTTACTATGTGTGTTCATGTTGCATTCATATTAAATGCATCTATCATGAAGGTTTTTGGGTACCCATGTAATATGATAGCTTGAAACATTTTACTAATCAAGACTGCTTATTTTTCCATCCATAATAAGTCTCCTTTTCAGCCTGAAAAGTTTTCACGTAAGCACTGTGATGTGTTCTAAATTAGTAGTTTTTACCACAATATTCATTAAAAGAAGGTAATATGAAAGAACCATGAATATCCAACAGCAGAGGACTGCTAAAGGAGAGGATGACTAGAGTTTGGATGCTTCTCTTGAAAGGGTGGGCCTAGAATTGTAGGTAGGATCCAATTAGGTGTGGTAGAGGATCAGTTCAAATGCATGATCACAACCTGGGGTCTGATGACTTTCCGACTCAGAGTCATTGGAAGGTGAGTGAACAGACAGACCAGCCTAATTGGAACAGACATTCCCAGCTGCAAAGTCCTGAATGATGCTTTTGGAGCTGTATGTTTGGACTGAATTAGAAGAAGTCATAAATGACATGATGATGATCGCTGTGCTCAACACAAAATAAACAGTACTGGGAGGAAAGCTATTTTACATAATCCAGTCTGAGGAATGATTGAGACATATGAGGGAGAACTCCCCAAAACCTGGAATTTATTTATAAAAATTGTGTATTTATTCTTATACGTCTAAACGTCAGTCACCTTCAGAAGACTTCGTTTGATGCAATACACCTATTGGGATAATTTTTTCCACTGCTCATAACAGTTTTGGAACTTGTCAGTGTTGACACTTTTTAGTACTTCTGCCATTTTTTTGTTTCACCTCTTCTGCATTGGCAAAATGTTTCCCTTTAAGGACTTTTTTCATTCGGGGAAACAAAAAGAGTCACTAGGGGCGAGATCAGGTAATAAGAAGGTGGGACGTGGGGGTTAGGCCGGTTTTGATCAATACTGCTGAACACTCAGTGTGGCAGGGTATGGTGCGTTGTCATAGTGGAAGAACTAGTCACCTGTTTACTACAATTTGGGATGTTTCTTCCACAAATCATGATGCAATCTTCTCAAAACTTCCAGATAAAAACTTTAATTGTTTGATCCAAAGAAGACAAATCCTGAATGTACTACAAGGGGCTTGCCCTCCAAAAGATAATTCCATTTTTTTGAGGAGGGGTCTCCCCTTGTGTAAATAGGGACAATGGCAGAAATTCATGACCAATCAGTTATTGCAATAGTAACAGTTACCGATATTTACTTATTTAGTACTTACTCTGTGAGGGAACAATTCCAAATATTTTAAAGCAGCATGCATTATTTTATTTTGTTCTTGTATATAACCATAAGTGAGGGAAACCAATATATGTTTCTGTTGAAAATGTTATTTAAGGACATGTTCCTAACTCAGCAAACCTATATCTTCCCCTACCCCGGAGAGCCAGTTCACAATAGCATAGATCACATCTCTTCAATTTTCTATCCTCAGTGTCTGGAACAGTGCCAAAACAGAATTAATGCAATACACATGAATGAAAAAAATACACATGCCTCAAGTATGGTGGGTATTCTGCAGTAGGTGTGGACAGAAACCTTGCCTCCACCCACCTCAGATGTCTCTCCCCCTTGGGATTTTCCTATCGGCTTACTCCTTTTTGTTTAATTATACAAACTGGGTTCTCTGGGTTCCCGAATCACTCATTTATTTCTTGAATGCATCTCCTCTTCTCTCCCTTCTCAGGGTGGTTTCTGTCTGCACTGATTATTTGGTATATAAATATTTCTTTTCTTATCTATTATTTTATCTATAATATTTTGTGTATTCATACCTTCCTGTTCAACTTGATTTTTTTTTTTTTTTTTTTTTGAGTTGGAGTCTCACTCTGTCACCCAGACTGGAGTGCAGTGGCCGCTCCCGGCCACCGCAACCTCGACCTGCTGGGCTCTGGCGATCCTTCCGCCTCAGCCTTCCAAGTAGCTGGAACTACAGG
>CAUYQG010122129.1:0-11498 GCA_963574415.1 Tarsius wallacei | reverse complement strand
TGAAACTGGCTTCTCATCTCTCACCATATATAAAAATTAACTCAAGATAAATACTTAAATGTAAAACATAAACCATTAAAATTCTAGAAGAAAAACTTGAAAAAAATTCTTTTGGACATTGTCCTAAGCAAAATAAATATGACTAAGACTCCAAAAACAAATGCAAAGAAACAAAAATAAATAAATGGTACTTAATTAAACCAAAAAGCTTCTGCACAGCAAAAGAATCAAAAAGAGTAAATGGGGAACCTGTATAATGGGAGAAAGTATTTGCAATTTATGCATCAGACAAGGGACTAATATCCAGAATCTACAAAGAACTGAGACAAATCAGCAAGAAAAAAACAACTCCAATAAAAAGCGGGCAAACAATATGAACATGTGTTTTGTTTTGTTTTTTGAGTGGGAGTCTCACTCCATTGTCCAGGCTGGAGTGCAGTGGCACGCGAATGGCCACCCCAGTGTCGACCTGCTGGGCTCTGGCAATCCATCTGCCTCAGCCTTCCAACTAGCTGGAACTACAGGTACGTACGACAATACCTGGCTACTTTTTGATGTGTTGTAGAGAGGAGGTCTCATCAAGTTGCCCCTACTGGTCTTGAACCCAAGGGCTCAGGCAATCCACTTGCCTTGACCTCCCAAAGTGCTGGGATTACAGGCTGAGCCACTAAGCCCAGCCATGAAAATTTTTTGTTTTTTTTTTGAGTTGGAGTCTCACTCTGTCATCCAGGCTGGAGTGGAGTGGCATGTTCATGGCCAGTGTTGACTTGCTGGGCTCAGGCGATCCTTCCGCCTCAGCCTTCCAATGACCATATTTTATTTTATTTTATTTTTTTGAGTTGGAGTCTCACTCTGTCACCCAGACTGGAGTGCAGTGGCTGTTTCCGGCCACTGCAGCCTCGACCTGCTGGGCTCTGGCGATCCTTCCACCTCAGCCTCCTGAGTAGCCGAAATTATAGGCACGTGCTACCATGCCTGGCTGATTTTTTTATTTACTGTAGAGATGAGATCTTGCCAAGTTGCCCAGGCGGGTCTCGAACCCGCGGGCTCAGGCAATCCACTCACCTCAGCCTCCCAAAGTGCGGGATTACAGAGTGAGCCACCAAGCCCGGCTCAATGAACATATTTTAAAAGATATACAAATGGCCAACAAACATATGAAAAAATGCTCAGAATCATTAATCAGGGATATGCAAATTAAAACCATAGTGAGATACACCTTAAACCAGTCAGAAAAGTCATTATTAAAAAATCAAATACCAAGAGATGTTGATGTGGGTATGGTGAAAAGGGAACTGTTACACTGTTGGTGGGGAATGTAAATTAGTACGACCTCTGTGGAAATTAGTATGGAAATTTCTCAAAGAAATAAAAGTAGATCTGCTATTCAATCCAGCACTCTCACTACTTGGTATGTACCTAAAGGAAAAGAGTTTGTTATACATAAAGAACACTTGCACTCACATGTTTATTGCAGCATAATTCACAGTTGCAAAGATGTGGAATCAGCCTAAATAACCACCAATTGATCAATGGATAAAGAAAATGTGGTATATGTTCATCATGGAATACTGTTCAGCCATAAAAAAAGAACAAAATAATGTATTTTGTGGCAACTTGGATGGAATGGAAAACCACTATTCTAAGTAAAGTAACTCAGGAACAGAAAACCAAATACTGCATGTTCTGAAAGTTGGAGCTAAGCCTATGGGCCTGCAAAGGCATATAGAATGATAAAATGGACGTTGGAGGCTCAGAATGGGGAGGGTGGGAAAGGTGAGGGGGTTGAAAAATTATTGGTACACTGTGTACTAGGAGGGGTGATGGTACATTTAAAACTCAGACTTCTTCACCACCATATGATGCATCTGTGTAACCAAAAAATCATTTGTGCCAGGTGTGGTGGCTCATGCTTATAATCCCAGAACTTTAGGAGGTGGAGGCAAGAGCCTGAGCTCAGGGGTTTGAGACCACTCTTAGCAACATAGTGAGACCTTGTCTCTACAATAAATAATAATAAAAAAATTAGCCAGGCATGGTAGCGCATGCCTGTGGTTCCAGGTACTTGGAATATAGAGGCAGAAGGATCACCTAAGCCCAGCAGGTTGAGGCTGAGGTGGCCATGAGCGTGCCACTGCCTCTCTAGCCTGGGTGATGGAGTGAGACTCCAACTAAAAAAATAATCATTTGTACCCTTATGCTATTGAAATAATCACTTTATTTATTTTTATTTTTTATTTTTTTTATTTTTTCGAGTTGGAGTCTCACTCTGTCGCCCAGACTGGAGTGCAGTGGCCACTCCCGGCCACTGCAGCCTCGACCTGCCAGGCTCCGGCGATCCTTCTGCCTCAGCCTTGCAAGTAGCTGGAACTACAGGCGTGTGCTACCATGCCCGGCTAATTTTTTGATTTATTGTAGAGATGAGGTCTCGCCAAGTTGCCCAGGCGGGTCTCGAACCCGCGGGCTCGGGAAATCCACTCACCTCAGCCTCCCAAGGCGCGGGATTACAGGCTGAGCCACCGAGCCTGGCTGAAATAATCATTTTAAAAAACACGGAATTACATAGATTATGCTTAAGATAAAAGTTACTATTTTAACTATTTTTAGGTATGCAAGTCAGTAGCATTAATTATGTTCACAATGTTGTGCAGCTGTTACTATTATTCATTCTAGAACTTTTTCATCATCCCAAACAGAAGCTCTTTACCCATTAAACAATAATTTTCCATTCACTTTCTTCTCAGCCTCTGAACACCTCTACTATAATTTCTTTCTCTGAATTTGCCTATTCTGTATACTTCATGTAAGTGGAATCATAATATTGGTCTTTCATGTCTAGCTCACTTCACTTAGCATTATGTTTTGAAGGTTCATTCATGTTATAGCATGTAATGTATCAGAATTTCATTCCTTTTTAAAGCTGGATAATACTCCACTGTATGTATATACCACATTTTGTTTATCCATTCATCTGTTAATGAGCCTTTAGGTTGTTTTCACCGTTTCATTATTGTACATAATGCTGCTAGGAACATGAATGTACAGGTATCTTTTTGAGCCCTTGTTTTCGGATCTTTTGGGTGTATACCTAGAAGTGGAATTGCTGGATCATATGGTAATACTGTGTTTAACCTTGTAAAGAGAACTTTAAAAAATTACTACATGATTTTATATACTAATGGGATACATGCGATAATTTGATACATGCATCCAACATGTAATAATCAAATCAGGTTATTAGTCTGTTCATTACCACAAACACATCATTTCTTTGTGGTAGGAACATTTCAGGTCTTCTAGCTATTTTGAAATATACGATAAATTATTGTTAGCTATAGTCACCTTACTGTGCTATTAAATATTAGAACTTATTCCTTCCATTTAACTGTATGTTTGTACCCATTAACTAGCCTGTCTTCATTCCCCTTTCCCTCACTCTTCCCAACCTCTGGTAACCAATTTACTCTCTATCTCCATGAGATATACTTTTTCTTTTTTCTTTTGAGTTGGAGTCTCGTTCCTTTGCTCAGGCCAGAGTGCAGTGACATGCATGCTTACGGCCACCCCAGCGTCGACCTTCTGGGCTCGTGATCCTTCCACCTCAGCCTTCTGAGCAGCCCGAAACTACAGACGTGTGCTACCACACCCAGCAGTTTTTAAAAATTTTATTGTGGAGACGAGGTCTCACCAAGTTGCCCAGGCTGGTCTTGAACCGGCGGGCTCAGGCAATCCACTCACCTTGGCCTCCCAAAGTGCTGGGATTACAGGCTGAGCCACCGAGCCCGGCCGAGATACACTTATTTTCAGCTCCCACAAACGTGAGAACATGTAGTATTTGTCTTTCTGCTCCTGGCTTAATTTCACTTCAGATAATGACCCCTATTTCCATCCATGTTGCTAGTGATGATGACGGGATTTCATTTTTTTTTTTTTGATGGCTGAATACTATTTCAGTGTGTGCTTATACCACATTTAAAAAATCCATTCATCAGCTGATGGATACTTAGGTTGATTCTATATCTTAGTTATTTTGAACACTGCAGCAATAAACATGGGGTTTGCAGGTACCTCTTTGATATACTGATTTCCTTCCCTTTGGATACTGAGATTGCTGGATCAAATGATAGTTCTAATTTGCATTGCCCTCAGCAGTGTATGAATTTTTTTCTCTGCATCCTTGCCAGGATCTGTTATATTTTGTCTTTTTGATAAAAGCCATCTTTTTTTTTAAGTTAGGGTCTCACTCTGCAACACGGGCTAGAGTGCAATGGTGCAGTCCTGGCTCATCACAGCCCTAACCTCCTGATCTTGTGATCCTTCTGTCTCAGCTGGCACTCTAAGGCACACAGCACCACACCTGGCAAATTTTTTTTTTTTTTTTTTTGTAGATACGAGGTATGTTTTTTTGTTGCGTGTACTATGTTGCCAATCCTGATATAGAACTTCTGGGCTCAATCTTCCTGCCTTGGCCTCCCAAAGTGCTAGGATTACAGGCATGAGCCATGGTGCCCGGCCAATAAGAGCCATTCTAAATAGGGTAAAATACCTCATTGTGGTTTTAATTTGCATTTCCATGATGATTAGTGATGTTGAGCATTTTTTTCATATACCTTTTAACCATTTGTATGTCTTCTTTTGAAAAATGTCTATTCAGATCCTTAGCCTACTTTTTTTTTTTTTCTTGAGTTGGAGTCTTACTTTGTCACCCAGGCTGGAGTGTAGTGGCACACTTATGGCCACCCCAGTGTCGACCCGCTGGGCTCTAATGTACCTTCTGCCTCAGCCTTCCAAGTAGCCGGAACTACAGGTGTGTACTACTACGCCCTGTTTTTAATTGTAGAGATGAGGTCTCACCAAGTTGCCCAGGCTGGTCTCGAACCTGCAGACTCAGGCAATCCACTCACCTCAGCTTCCCAAAGTGCTGGGATTGATTACAGGCTGAGCCACCGTGCCCGGCCCTTTGCCCACTTTTTAATGAAATTTAATTTTTAGTTGTTTGAGTTCTTTGTGTATTCTGGATATTAGTTCCTTATTGGATGAATAGTTAGCAAATATTTTCTCCTGTTCTGCTAGTTGTCTCTTTATTATGTTGATTTTTTTCCTTTACTATGCAGAAGCTTTTTAGTTTAATATAGTTCATTTGTGTGTTTTTTTGTTGCCTGTACTTTTGAAGTCTTAGCCATAAAATCTTTGCTTAGAGCAGTGTCCTAAAGCATTACCCTTATGTCTTTTTCCAGTAGTTTTATATTTTCAGATCTTAACGTTTAAGTGTTTAATCCATTTTGAGTTGACTTTTGTATATTGTGCTAGATAGAGGTCCAGTTTTCTTCTTGTACATATGGATATCCAGTTTTCCCAGCATCATTTATTGAAGAGGGTGTTCTTTCCTCAGTGTATGTTCTTGGTGCCTTTATTGAAAATCAGCTGGCTATAAATATGTGGATTTATTTCTGGGCTCTCTGGTCTGTTCTGTGTGTCTGTTTTTATCCTAATACCATGCTGTTTTGGCTACTATAGCTTTTTGTAGTTTACTTTGAAGTCATGTAGTATGATGTCTCTAGCTTTGTTCTTTTTGCTCAGTATTGCTTTGGCTACTGGGGGTCTTTTGTAATTCCATGTGAAGATAAGGATTGTTTTATCTATTTCTGTGAAGACTGTCATTGGTATTGTGACCGGGATCGTATTGAATCTGTAGATTGCTTTGGGTAATATCCTCATTTAAAAATATTAATTCTTCTGATTCATAAATATGGGATGTATTTCTATTTGTGTCCTCTTCAATTTTTTTCATCAGTGTTTTATAGTTTTCACTTATAGAGGTCTCTCACTTTCCTGGTTAGATTTATTCCTAGGTGTTTTTTTTAATTTGGTAACTATTGTAAATGGGATTGCTCTTTTGATTTCTTTTTCAGCTAATTTTATTATTGGTATATAGAAAAAGTACTAATTTTTCTGTGTTGATTTTTGTGTCCTGCAGCTTCAGTGAATTCATTTATAACTTCCAAAACTTTTTTTTGTGGAGTCTTCAGGTTTTTCTACATAAAAGATCATGATGTCTGCAAAGAACAACACTTTGACTTCCTCTTTTGCTATGTGGATGCTTTTTGTTTTTTTTCCTCTTGACTCATTGCTCTGGGTATGACTTCTAGTAGTATGTTGAATAAGAGTGGTGAAAGTGGACATTCTTGTCTTGTTCCTTTTCTTAGAGGAAAGGCTTTCAGCATTTCCTCATTCAGTATGATATTAGCTGTGGATTTTTTATATAAGGCTTTTATTATGTTGAGGCATGTTCTTCCTATGCCTAATTTGAGAGCTTTTATTGTGAAGTTCTGTTGACTTCTATCAAATGCTTTTTCTGCATCTGTTAAGATGATCGTATGGTTTTTGTTCTTCATTCTGTTAATATTATGTATCACAATGATTCTTTGTTCCCTGCAATCAATTTCAGTTGATCATGTTGTATTATCTTTTCGATGTGTTGTTGGATTCAGTTTGGTAGTATTTTGTTGAGAATTTTTGCATCTGTGTTCTTGAGGGATATTGATTTGTAGTTTTCTTGTGTCCTTGTCTGGTTTTGGTATCAGGGTAGTGCTGGTATTAGGAAGAAATTCCTCCTCTTCAATTTTTTGGAATAGTTTGAGAAAAATTAGTGTTAGTTTTTCTTCATAAGTTTGGTAGAATTCAGCAGTAAAGTCATCAGGTCCTGGGTGAGTGGATCTTTCTGTCTTTCTTTTTTTCTTTCATTCATTCATTCGTTTTTTTGGAGGGTTGGAGTCTCACTCTGTTGCCCAGGGTAGAGTGCAGTAGCATGGTCATAACTCACCACAGCCTTGACTTCCCAGGCTTAGGAGATCCTTATGCCTCAGCCTCCTGAGTAGCATGCACCACCTTGTCTGGCTAATTTTTTGATTTTTTTTTTTTTTTTTTGTAGAGATGAGGTCTTGCTGTGTTGCCTAGGCTGGTCTCAAACACTTGACCTCCCAAAGTGGCGAAATTACAGGTATGCGCCATCGCGCCCAGCCTGGGCTTTTCTTTGTTGGGAGACTTTTTATTATTGGTTCAATCGTCTCACTAGTTATTAACCTTTTTCAGATTTTCTGTTTCTTCCTTGTTGAAGAAATAGAATCTTGGCAGATTGTATATGTCCAATAATTTATCTATTTCCTCTAGACTTCACTAATTTTTTTTGTCAGATTGGATTATTTTAAAAGACCTGTCTTCAAGTTCAGAAATTCATTTTTCTACTTGATCTAGATGACTATTAAAAGTTCTTGATTGTAGTTTTGATTTTATTCATTGAATTCTTCTGTTCCAAAATTTCTGTTTGGTTCTTTATTATGATATCTATTTCTTTGTTGAAGTTCTCATTCAGATTATGAATTGTTTTCCTAATTTCTTTGTATGCTTTGTCTGTGTTCTTTTTTGTTTCACTAAGTTTCTTTAACATCACTATTTTGAATTGTTTTCCAGGCAATTTTAAAAATTCTTTTGCTTTGGGATCTGGTACTGGATATTTATTGTGTTCTTTTGGAGTTGTAATTTTTTTCTTGCTTTTTCATGTTTCTTGTGTCCTTATGTTGATATCTGTGCATCTGGTGTAATAGTCACTTCTTTCATTTTTGGGGATTTTATTTTGCAGGGAAGCTTTTTTCTGTAGATATCTTTAGTGTTGATTGGGTAGGATGCTTTTGCTTTGGTTCTCGGTGAATGCCTAGCATAGTCTTTGTAATTTATTTATTTATTCACTCATTCATTCCTCAGTGGCTTAGTGATGCTAGTGGAGACTGTGGCAAGGCTTTGCTGGGTATGGGGATATGAGGTAGGTTGGTTCTTGAGTATTAGTGGTGATGATGGCAGAATGGGCATACTGGTCCTTGGGTTCCCAGGTGGTGTAAGTAGTAGCAGTGGTGGCAGCAGGTCTACCGTTGGGTCACTGAGCAGCATGTTTGGGCACCAGTGGTAGTGGCTGCAGGCTTGGGAAACTAGTTCCTGAGCCCCTAGGAAGTATGTGTGGGCACTGACGGTGTGCAAAGTGGATCTGTCTCTGTGCTCATGGATGATGTGCATGCGTGGGCATTGGTAGATAGGGTGAATTGATCCCCAGGTTCCTGGACAACACATGTACCCGTGAACCACAGTGGCAGTGATGGAATGTGATGGTGGATGATGGAAGTGATGGTGGGTGGAATGTGTCTGTGCTCTGGCCCTGGATGGTGTGCATGGGCACAGCAGGAGGGGTGGGCTAACCAGATGGCACATGGATGGGCCAATTCACAGGTCCCATGAAGGCTGGGGTAGGGGCCCTGCTGCTGGAAGGGTTGGGATTGCTGTCAACTGTAGCAGTCCCAAGCATGTGGCTCTCAGGCTCTGGGGAATGCATGCTTTGGCTTACTGTCCCTGTTGTACTGTCCATGCCATTAGACATTGTAATGGGTGTGCAGTGGTGTCTCAGTTTTGGCTTGCATTTTTCTAATAACTTGATACTGAGCATCTTTTTACTTGTTTATTGTCCATTTGTGTGTCTTCGAAGAAATGTTTGTTCGAATTCTTTGCCAATTTTTAAATTAAGTTGGTTGTTTTCTGTTGCTGAGTTGTAGTTCTTTGTGTACCATTTTGAAAGTGGCTAAGATGAAATCCTAGATTTTTGATAAGCTAGAGATTATTAAGAATTAGAATCTGAAGAGAAAAAAACTAAGGCAGTGATTGTTAACTCTCTTCAAGTTAAGATGGTGCTATTCTTTATTTTTTAACTGCTTCATTAGAAGAATTTTGCTTCATGTGCTTCACCCCAATCTGGGAAAAATTTGTGTTTAGGATTGTTGGTTCTGATATCCTTACTATGGAGAAGAGATGAGATTGGGACATAGTGGACTTTGGACAGTTAACAACCACTCAAGGAGGTGACAGTTGTTATACACAGTAATTTATGGTTTTAGAATATGGTTTGCATTCATTATGTATTTGATGTTCACAACTTCTCAGAATGATCAGATTGGGGATTTATTTCCTCTTTGTAACTGAGGAAACTGAGAAATTGCAACTGTTGACCAAGTTGACATATTGCAGTAAATGCTAGTACTGGTATGAACATGAGAGATTTGGGGTTCAGAAGCTTGTGTACTTTCTACCAAACCACAAATCTTTCTACAGAACTAAGGCAAGATGATGGTGTTTAGCAGTTGGCAGCATAGAATATATAACTTTATGATTGCTTTGCTATGCTACCTTGGAAATGGGCAGTTAACTACCTTTTGCTATATGGTCTCTGTTTTTCAGGTAGGGTGTATGACTCTTGGCAATTTATATCCCATAGGGTTGTTACGCTAAAAATGTTTAGGAAGAAATGATCCTTTTTTTTTTTTTTTTTTTTTTTTGAGTTGGGGTCTCAGTCTGTCTCCCAGACTGGAGTGTAGTAGCCACTTCTGGCCGCTGCGGCCTCGACCTGCTGGGCTCTGGCTATCCTTCTGCCTCAGCCTTCCAAGTAGCTGGAACTACAGGTGTGCACTACCACGCCTGGCTAGTTTTTGATTTTTATTGTAGAGATGAGGTCTCGCCAAGTTGCCCAGGCGGGTCTTGAACCTGCAGGCTCAGGCAATCCACTCACCTCGGCCTCCCAAAGCACGGTATTACGGTCTAAGCCACCGAGCCTGGCTAGAAATGATCATTTTATTACTTTCAGTTTGTTATTATTTTTACTTTTTAAAAAAAATTATTATTAAAGCATTTGTTAGCATTTAATGAACCTCCTGTGTGCAGCTTTAAGCCACCAGGACATAAGCTCCCCCCCACACCCTTAATCTTCTCCTCAGCTCTTCTGCTGAAGAATTTGGCCTTCTGATGACAGGCTGTTTGGGGAGCTTTCCTTTTCACAGAACTTTGTAGTAGCCAGATCACACCACATCAGTGATGGGAGCAGCTCCAGTCTTGTCTTTAGCAGCATTCACCTGTGTCTGCTCACTGACCAAAGTCTACAATTTATCAAGGTTGACAGTTGCGTAGAAGCTCTGGTTTCTCTTTATGTGGTAATGCCTCATTCCAATTTTCCTAAGGTAACTTGGGTGATATTTGTCAAGGTTGATCCTGTGGTGATGCATGCCACCAGCATTACCATGGCTTCCTGGGTGTTTTGGAACTTGCTGGTGCGACCGTGACTATAGTTCATGTAGCCCCTAAGTTCCGGGTCTTCCTCGGTCTGGATGGCATGTTGGTGGCTGAGATGAAAGCTATTTCACCATTTTATTTATCATGCTATCATTTTTGTTACTTTAATTGAACATTATGTTTTGGCTGTATTTCACATGTTAGAATGAAAGGCAAGGAAGGATTGAGGGAAGTAGAAAAAAGTATGCTAGAATGTATATATTCAAATTAACGCTACCTTTCCAAGCAGATATACTTGCTGCTGGTGCTCAAAATAGCCACTGGCTCTCATTTTTTAAAAAATGGCTTCAGGGTTTTATTTGCATCTATGCAAATATTTATCTATTCAGCATGAAACTATTAGTGAATTCAATTAATAGCTTAGCTTTGGGTTTGCATGATACTGGTTATTTTCAGAACATTTGACTTTGTAGATTCAGCAAGAGAATAGTTTTGATGAGTACTTTTTTAGGTTAGTTTGCTAGAAATGGATTATCTGTGAATTAATGACACTGGTTTATTTTTTTCCCTAGTCAGCAGATAAGCAGCGAGCCCTAGAAGAAACCAAAGCCTACACCACCCAATCCTTAGCGAGTGTTGCCTATCTGATAAACACCTTGGCCAACAATGTCCTGCAGATGCTGGATATCCAGGCATCCCAGCTACGAAGGATGGAATCTTCAATCAATCATATTTCACAAGTGAGACCATACGATTTTTCTCTTTGCCTGTGAGAAACCCTCAGTAATAAACACAGGCTATCTGTAATGCTGCCAGCCTTTATTGTGTGTGTGAACTCACATGTACGATTTGGAAAATAGAAGCTCAATATTAGGTTGACTTTTGAGTCTGTCTTTTTATGGGGTAGTTATCTTCTCTGTGATTTTGATAAGAAAGTAAAATTTCAATGGAATCTATTAAAACTCAGTTGTCCTGCTAAAATCATAAGCCATGAAGTGAAAATTTGGCGTTTTCAAATTTTTTTTTTTTTTTTTTTACAGATGTTAAACTTTTTTGTTTTAAATATATAAATTTGATAGCTTTGATGGCATGCTTACATTTTTGTCTTTATTGACAGAATTTATGTTTACTAGGATAGTACCATACCTGCAATAATGGAAAGACTAAGTGACTAGCAAACTTTATACAACTGTTTTTTATGTAGAACTTAAAACAAAAAGTGTTAAACTTTTCCATTATAAAAGCCATACTAGCCGGGCTCGGTGGCTCAGCCTGTAATCCCGCGATTTGGGAGGCTGAGGTGAGTGGATTGCCTGAGCCCGCAGGTTCGAGACCCGCCTGGGCAACTTCGTGAGACCTCACCTCTGCAATAAATTTAAAAAAAAAAATTAGCCGGG
>CAUYQG010122127.1:0-22192 GCA_963574415.1 Tarsius wallacei | reverse complement strand
CAGACCAAAAAGGAGGAACCCAGCAAACACTGTTGATAAAAGTTGAGTGCATCCAAAGAGGCAGAAAATCAAGTTCAAGGATATCTGTTGGGGTATACAGTATTTTTTTTTTTTTTTTTTTTTAGTTGGAGTCTCACTCTGTCACCCAGACTGGAGTGCAGTGGCCGCTCCCGGCCACCGCAGCCTCGACCTGCTGGGCTCCAGCGATCCTTCCGCCTCAGCCTTCCGAGTAGCCGGAATTATGGGCGTGCGCTACCACGCCCGGCTAATTTTTTAGATTTATTGTAGAGATGAGGTCTTGCTTGCCCAGGCGGGTCTCGAACCCGCGGGCTCAGGCAATCCACTCACCTCAGCCTTCCAAAGGCGCGGGATTACAGGCTGAGCCACCGAGCCCGGCGGGGGTATACAGTATTAAGCTGATGCTATTGATTTTAAAAATGTGGCAGGGTGCAGCTGTCCATGGAAGTGTCCAGCTAGAATAGCCATGACAGAAGAAATTCATGGAGAATCTTAATCCTAAATAAGACGCTTCGCTTTTATGCCTTGTATCCCACAGGTCTGTGTGTGATGGAGCTGGAAATCACAGGTGTTCTAGCAGTTCAAGCAGAGATAAGTGCCTACCGGCCCCACCCACACTCGATAAAACCTTTTACTACAGTCTAGCTTTCCGACCCTTTTTAAAAGTTATCTGAAGAACAGGACAAGTTTATGAGGTCAAATTACTTGTAGCTGAACCTTCTCAATTGAGATACTATTTCATTGGGAAGTCACAGTAGCTGTATACGTTCTGGCATGTCTGAACACAAAGAGTACTTTTTACCCTGGATGGTCACTAATCAGCACAACACCTTCCAAAATTAACCAGAGAAGTATCATCAGTAAAGAAGTCTAATGATCACTCTTTTCAACTGTGACATAAAGTGAACAGACTTTGACCCAAGAGAGTATTGAAAAATATTTGCAGCAAACGACACAGCTCTGAATCAGACTCTCAAATCTAAGATGAACATGAAGAATTGATAGTGTGTTCTTATATGTGATATGGAGGTTTTTTACTAGGTGGAAATAGTGGGTAGGACCACAAAAGAATCAGGCTTCTTTCAACAGGAGTGAAACTATTTTTACAAGAAAATCAGAAATTAAACTGAGTGTTTATACTGATCATTACAATGAGGGATACAGTAGAAAGCCCGGATTTCCAGATTTCTGCCTGAAAACAATTAGTCCTGGCTAATGCCTAACGATAAGTAATAGTCATGTTACCTTTGGATGTCTACGTTAACAGAAAATTTTGAGCATTCAGAATAGAAACTACTGGTTCTGAATAGGAGCGGTTATTTGGAAGATTCAGAAAATGTAGTCAACTGAAGATACTGCCAATTACATTAATGTAATAATCCTTTAGAGTCACAGTTCATATTTTGTTCAAAGAAAAGGTGTATTTTAGAAGTAAATCATTATCTCTGTATTTCAATGCATCACAGGTATCTTGAAGTCACCAGTTTTAGTACTGAACTCATCATTTACCTCACTATCTGTACTTTCTCCAGTCTCCCCAAGCTCGTTAATAGAAATAACATTTGCTAGAGCCTGTGAATCATCTTAGACCTATTTCTTACTCCCACATCCAGTCAGTCAACAAGTTCTGTCAAATCTGTCTCATTCACTTATTCATTTCCTTCTGTCTGGAACTCTCTGCCCCAGAGGCAGACTCTGTTATTATCATCCAAATCTCAAATCAAATGTCATTTCCCACAAAAGTCTTAGATGACCCTCCAATCTGGAAGTCGCCATTCCCATCTCAGGCATTTTCCCAAAGTTCTATTTTAATTTCTGTGTAACATTGAGTACTATCACAAATTCTCTTATTTATCGCTTTTCTCTCCCCCTTTTAAAAAATTTCTCCTTGAGAACAGAAATCTTGCCTAGCTTGTTTGCTTACCGCTGTATCCTCACTGCCAAATATACTGCCCAGTACAGAGTATGCACTAATATAAATGCAGTTTTATGATCCATTCATCAGGGCATTTACTCAACAAATACTTAGTGGGCATTGTTTTAGGAATAATGAGGAAAATGATGGGCAAAAATAAACCTGTTTTTGTTAGCATGAATCTTATATTTAATCAGAGACAACTATTAATCAAATAATTACAACAATAAATATAAAATCACAACATGAGTAATTACTCTCAAGTCTTTTTTCCTCCTTGTACTCTCTGTTACCACTGCTTTAGTTCAGGTTCTCATTAGCTCATGTCTCAGCTATCAAAATCACCTGTTTCTCTGCCCCCGCACCCCCCCCATTGCAACCCTCCACTCTGTTTTTCCAAAGTTAAAGTGCAAATTCGAAGTCACTTTCTACCTTAAAATCCTTAATAATTTTGATGACATTCAAGATAAAGTATCTGCACTCTTTAAGATAGCAGCCCTTTGTGACCTGCCTCTCAACGGCCTCTCCTTCCTCTCCTCACATGCTCCAGTCACCTGAATTACACTCTTATCTCTGGGCTTTTGTATATATTATTCCTCTGGCTAATATGTCTTTTCCTACTCATCGATTAGCTTACTTGGTTATCCTTTATGATTCAGTGAAGATAAGCTCTTCCAGAAAACCTCTTTGGAACCCATTCAGACTGGCTCAGCCATCCCTCTTTTGTGTTCTATTAGCAAAAATAAAATTTTAAAAACTCATTGTGCTAAAATTGTTTATTTACTTGATCGTATCCTTTACAGATCTGTATGTTTCTTTCATACTTCTATCTCCATTGTCTAGAACAACAGCAAGTCTGTAGGGAAAAAAAGGAAAAAGAAAAAATAGTTGCATGGATGGATGGATGGATGAATGAATTTTGTCGACAAAATTACAAGTAAAAGTCTATAATGATATTCAGCAACATAGTTTCAAACATATACTATAAAGAATGTGTGGAAAAAGCATATTGGCCAGACAGAAAGCTAGTGAAGCCCATGTGACTGTCCTAATCACCGTGAGAACTCAGCAATTTGGTCGCTGAATTTATTCTTTGTTGATGTTAAGAAAAGAACATCAACCATTGATTATTCATTGTTTAAAGTGTCATAAGATAAAACAACATGGCAATTTCATCATTAGACTAAAGATAATTTGCAAGATTTTTACCAATGATGAAACACTGCTTTAAATGAAGGGTATTAAGATCCTTAGTGAGGAATTCTGCACCGGAAGAAGAAAAAGTGTGGTGACAATTGTTTCATCACTGGATACAAAGAACACCATGTCATGTGCTAGGACAGTTTTAATATTTAGACCAACCAATAAATGAAGTATAATGCAGACTGTGACTTACTATGGCAACTGGGACTATATAGCAACCATTGCCACCCTAGGGAAGTTGACTATTATTTTCAGGGAAGAGAAGCATGATGGCACAAAGATAAACTGGTCCTTGAAAAGGTCTCAGCATCTGCTTGCTATCCGAACGTTGTTTTCTGCCATTAGCTATGATGGACAGAATGAGTATATACCAAAATTACCACATGCATAAAAATAAGGTGCCTCTTGTTATTTCACCAGAGAGCATTCTGCTTTTCTCTACTTCCAATGAACAATGTTGCTTGTCTTAAAGGGGTAATCTAGGCACCATCGTGGGTTCTTACATGCCAGCTGTGGTTCTAGTAGAGACTTCAGTTGACCATCTGTACAACATGCATTCGATATTCAGCAAATATTCACTAAAAATCTGCTATGTTCCAGATACTAGGCTCCATGAAGCCTATTTATGAGAAGGAGAGCTAAGGGTAGCTGATGAAATGGACTTTTAGGAATCAACATGAAAGGCCATCAGAATCCTACAGTCAAGGAACTTAAGAGCATCAGAATTAGCAAGCCACTGAGGACAGTTCTTTATATAGAGATGACAGAGACAGAGCTACCGAAAAAAAAAAAGAAAGAAAGAAAGAAAGAAAGAAACAGCCACCTCAGGAGTAATCTGGCAATTTGCCTGTGACCAGCATAACTTCAGATTGTCAGCAGTAATGAGTGAGAACAGAGCTCATACATGGCACTGCCAAATGGAAAACAACACTTTGTGATAGCGGGAAAGTTTGGAAAGGAATAACTATGTCTGAAGGCACTTCATCTAACTTTCAATAGTGGGCCAATTGGCATTTGGCAGGTGACTGACACATTGACACATTCTCAAATGACAAGAGAATGAAACCCAATAAATTCAACAGGATGCTTTTGCTTTAGTCTATTACTATTTCTAACCCTCAGTTGAAATGGAGAGTGCAGAAGGGTGAGTCTTCCAAGGACAAAAGTTTGTTGTGATCGTTTAATTTTTACATCATCAGGTCTGAAAGAAGAAAAGAATAGATGGGGAAGGTGAGAGAAATGGAATCTTCTCCCCACTTTCTTTCACTAAGGCCAAGGCTTCTTTAAGGTAGCTGTGGTTTTTCAAAGGAGCCAGAAATGGGAGAGATATAGGTCTGTAAGTGGAGCATAATATTGAAGAAAAAGTGGAAAACTAGCAGTATGTGAACTCAGCAGCAGGCTTGATGATGGACAGGCATATCTTTTGACCACCCCCACAAAGTGAACTTAAAGAATTTTTAGAGTTTGGGACCTGATGGCATTCAGACTTTTCAGACACAGACCTTCAGATGCTGAGGGGTTTTTTTAAAATCATTTTTTATTCTTAAAGCTTCTTACTATTATCCTACCCTAAAAGGATGGATGTCACCAGGTGGCCCATAAAATGAAGGCATCAGAGCATTCTTTAACACCATCATAATAAAAATCATAACAATAACCTCCATGCCTCATAATGGAGTTATTCAAAGCAAAGTTTCTTCTCAATTTGCTTCACAATTAATTTGTTAGCACTGAATATCAATTCTACATTAGTGTTCCTTGGGAAAGCATTGCTTTCTGTCAAGGCTTCATTAAGTTTCTATGTTTAAAAATGATGAGTGTATACTTTTATTGATTACTGCTTATAATTTCATGAGTTATTCTTAGAATAACTCATGCTTTTAGCAATATACTAATTGTTTTTCCAACATTTGTTAATCAACTAAGCCTTGAAAAGTTTATATATATTAAGCACAAAGTAGGAGTAAAATGTCACATTTGTTTCAGACTCTTTGAGACATCGGTATAAATAAATTAGTTTAACATAGGCTTTATTTTAGGGAACCTTACAAAATTATCATATACCTCCATGCCAAAGGAATTTAGAAATGTAAAAAAAAAGTATTATTTTATTACAAGTTCCTTATTTTTTTTTTAATCTCTTCTCTCTCTTTTAATATATTTTCTACCTTTAACCTACAGTGCAGGTGTTGCCTACAAAGATCTCAAGACATTTTATCAATTTTTAGTTTTTATAGTTGTTTCTTCCAAATTTCCAATCTGAGGATGGAATCAGACACATGGAACCATAGGTAGCAATCTCAATATTGCTCTCTCTGAGAAGCAGTGACAAGAAATAGACTTGATTTGTCCATTCTTCCAGAGAGTTCTGAGAAAAACTGAACATAGTGTACATAAAACATCTAGTACAGAGCCATGCCAACAGTTTGGAATTTGGCTTTGAAAGATCCAGTGTTCCACTGAAGAACATTAAGCTAAGGAGTGGCTGCTCAGGTTTGCAGTTTTCAAAGGCAACAAGTGGTAATGAAGCAAATCTGTGGAAAGTGGAATTGAGGAGTCTGGAGACAGACAGATTGGCTTAGAGATCGTTTTGGTAGCCTAGAAACCATTAGAACAAATTTAAATCAGTGGTAGTAGAATGGAGAGGAAAGATACAAAGTATACATAGGAGACAGAGTCAGAACACTTTAGCAAATTTGAATTGAAAGATGGAAGGAAAAGAGAAGTCAAAGATGACTCACTGGGTGCTAGCTTGAGAGACTTGGTGCTTGGATGAATTATTATTGCTGTAGACAGATAAAGACAGCTGAGGGAAAATAGGAGGGTGGGACAGGTGCTAGACAGAAAGAATACATTGAGATTTAATTGGTTGGCCCTGGTAAAGAGCTTCAGGAGAGACTCAGATCCAGAGGTCAGATGAAGGTCTAAAATTGGAAGGGTGGTCAGCATACTGCACCATTCATTATTAAGCCCAGAGCGATCAACTACATCTTCTGAATTTCTGGTTACAGAAACTCTATCAGATCTATTGAAGTAAGTCAACATGGTGGACTACATTATGAAGCCATTAAAATTGTTTTCTTAATAATGGAAAAATGCTCAAAGAATAGTATCAAATCAAATTAAAGCAATGCAAAATTACTTGTAAAATAATATCTCAATTGTGTAAACCAAATAAACCTTAAAAAGCCAGAAGGAAAAGCATGAAATGGTTATAAAGATCACGTTAGAGTTTAAAACTTATGGCAATTTTTCCCTTTTTCTATTTTTCTATACTTTACAAGTGTTCTGTGTGCATTACTTAAAAACCAGTTTGGGTAGCAATGGCTTCCTGGAAAGAAAATGGCTAGGCTGAGTCTAAATAACTAGACAGAAATCAGCCAGATGAAGAGGACACCAATAGCAGAGGTGCAGAGGTGAGATACGTAGTGTGTGCAGGGTCTGTAAGCAGCTAAAAGTTGTTGTGGTGTAGCATCATCATGGCACACAGTGGTCAGAGAGGAAGACAAATGTGACGTGTGCCACACTATGGGGGGTTGTTATGTAAAGATTTTGTCTTGTGTATTCTGGGCAACTGTTGAGGAAATATGCGTGGATGCATGTATTCATTTGCTGGGCTGCCTTAAAGCGCCACAGACTTGCTGGCCTGAACAATAAAAACTTATTTCCTTACAGTTCTGGAGGATGGATGTCCAATATCAAGGTATCAGTGGGGTTGGGTTTTCTTGAGGTCTCTCTCCTTAGCTGTAGGTAGCCATCTTCTTCCTATGTCTTTGGAGGACCTTTCTTCTGTATATCTGTCTATATCCTCGTCTTCTCTTTTTATAAGGACACCAGTCATGTTGGATTAGAGTTCACTAGCGGCTTCATTTTAACTTAACTACTGCTGTAAAGACTTTCTCTTTAAATGCAGTCATATTCTAAGGTTCTGGGAATTGAGATTTCAATCTAATGGGGGAGTGCAGTTCAGCCCATAACAGGGAGTGGTGTGACTCAACTTCATTTGGTAAGCAGGTGGAGTATGAACTTGAGAAAGAAGAGATGGACTAACAGGCTAGTGTAATAATCAGGAAAAAAAAGTTACTCTAGAAAAATGTTAATAGAAATGGAGAAAAAGGACCAACAGCTAAAATACTTAAGAACCAATATTGGAAAAGATTAAAGGCTACTTGGATGTTAGAAATGAGAGGAAGGAGTCTAATCTAGGTCTCCAGATTTCTAGCTTGAATGAAGGTTTTTAAAAAGACAATGTAAGGGGATGGTTTAGGAGGGAATTGATGGATTCAATTTGGGAGATCTGATTAGAGTTTCCTAGAATACAGTTAGATATAGGAATCTGAAGCTCGAAGACAGATCATTGGACTGGAAGTCTAGACTTGGGCCACATGAGTTTAATATGTTATTTGAAATGGTGGGAGCAGAGCCTCACGTTCTGAGTGAGAACAATGGACTTAGACAACCAGCATTTCTGCAGCAGGCAGAGAATGAGCTCATGAGGAGACAGGGTATGAGGTAAAGCAGGAAAGTCACTTGTTACGGAGTCCAGGGGGGTAGAAAGCTTTGATGAAGGGCGTAATCAAGAGTGAAAGAAAGCAAAAAGAGATCCCAAAGAGAAAGACTGAGAAATGTTAGCTGGATTTGGAATTGGAAGGAATTTTGGACATTGATTCCCAAACAACAGCTCCTTGAGCTCTTATGTGCTCGACTCTGGCTAAAGCCATCTGTATTGTGTTTCATCTTGGACTTCATTACAATAGACCAAAGAAAGTGTCATCATGGCCATGGTACAGGTTAAGGAGACCATGACTCAAGAAAGCCAGCTACCTTGCCTAAGGCCAGGCAGAGCAGTAGATGTGGGAGTCAGTCCTAGATTTCTTCCTGTGTCAGCAAAGCCCATGTGATAAGCTGAAGGGCTCAAAATTCAGAAAGCCATGGGCTGATGAGCAAGGAAAGTAGGCTGCCCTTTTCACAAGAGGAGCAGGTTTTGCACATTGCCAGCACACAGTGGATGCTCAGTCAATTTCAGTTCAAGGAACAAGCAACAAATGTTAACTTGTGCTGGCTATCAGGTATAGACATGAGGGGTGGAAGAGGAGGTTGCCGAGGTGCCGATGGCAAACAGCCCAAGGTTCAGGAGCCAGGAGAGCACTTAAGGTTGAAGGAAAAACAGAAGAAAATTTAAGTCAGGTCCTTCCTAGAAGAGGTTGGTTGAGCCTGGTCTTAAGTGCACAAGTATTTCACCTGAATAGGTAAAAACACACTTTCTTTGAGGTTGAATGAAAAAGTGAGGTATAGGCTGGGTGCAGTGGCTCATGCCTATCATCCCAGCACTTTGGGAGGCCAAGGCAAGAGGATTCTTTGAGCCCAGGAGTTCAAGACCAGCCTGGGCAGCATAGCTTTTCTCTACAAAATCAAAAATCAAAAAATCTGCGAAATATGGTGGCGCGTACCTGTAGTTGCAGCTACTCAGGAAGCTGAGATAGGAGGATTGCCTGAACCCAGGAGGCCGAGGCTACTATGAGCCAAGATCGTACCACCACATTCCAGGCTGGGCAACAGAGTGAGATGTCAAGAAAAAAAAAAAAGAGTAAGGTAGAGAAATAAATGTATAAGAACACATGGCAGTTGTTTCATCTTCCAACAATTCCCTCCATATCACGCTCCCTTGTGAAAGAATATCCCACTATCCCTAGTAAGTTATTTGCTTTAAATTTTATTTAATTTATACTTGCATTTCCCTATGCATAGAATTTTCTTTTTTCTTTTCTTTTTTTTTTTTTGAGAAAACAAGATTTATTGAGAGGATAAAAAAGCTCCCACAGTGGGAGGGGACCCGAAGGGGTTGTCCTCTTTTTTCTTTGTATAGTAAACTCCACTGGAAAAATAAAGACCCAAATGACGGGTTATCTCTTGGAATTATTTTTTGACTTTTCCAGACAGATTCTGTCCTTCCCATTTACAGGTCTTACAGCACTTACTCCTGTTCTGTAGAGACTTGGAGGCTATAGACAAACACATTTTTATTTATTTGTTAGGCTTCTTTGAAATATGTTATCATATTAGCAAAATATTTCAAAATGTTTCCCAGGTATATTTTAGAGCACAGGCATTTTTAAGGCCGATTTAGCTTGAGCACAAAAGTGTTTATTTAGTTCACATCTTTGCATACAAAAGTGCATGTGTGGTTTACATTTTCTTACTGGTCACCTAAGGACTATTCTAGCGATGACTGCGTTTTATAGTAAAAGCCTATCCTTAATTCACTGACCTTTAAGAATCTCATTCTGCAAACAATACATAGGTTGAGAAAATGTGTGCAGTGTATTTAAATAATAAAATATTGCTTGCCTTTATAAAGATCTATGTTTTGATCACCTTGATGTCCAAAGGAAATGATTTTTACTTGTGCCCTGTCTTCAAAGCCAAACCATATGCTATAATACCTTAAACTTTCAGCTGCTGTTAGTCTTTGACTGGTTGAATAGTGGGATGAGAATACTGACAGTTATATTACTGTTCTGTTAGATAATTTTATTGTTTAATAATCTATATGCCCTATAAGAAGGCCAAATGATAAGACAGAGAGATCTGAGACAAAACATCAAGATTGTTTTGAATTTGGCAAGATCCACCTGCATATTTCATATTATATCCCCCAAAAATGCATAAAATGCAAATTCAACTTGAGCTTGAATCTGAGCTACCTTGCATTCTTCATGTGTAATTTATAAAATATAGTTAGATATTTAAAATATAAAACATAACATAATATTCTCTGTAATATTTTGTACATGTTATTTTCTTTATATCAACATAATGAGAATGTGAACTTGATAAACATACATTGAAAGAGTTAAGATAATCATGTGAAATAGCTCTATCAATTAATAATCACCTCTTTTAAATGACTAATATTACATCCAAAAACAAATATATAAAACCAAACTCTTAGCAAAATCTATGAGACAAAATATCCTCATTAAGAATCTGTTTTTGTACTGTCAATAAAACATGCAGATAGGTAATTTTTTGTTCAAATAGTCTACCTGCATGCCAGTGTACCTATTGTATACAAGAAGTTGTTCAATTTTTAGAGCATTTGCCAAGTTCTTCAAATGTAATTAATAATTATATGGATTGAGGATTATAGTGCTTGCCATCTATTGTGAAAATGCTTTGAGATTAATGGGCACCTATTTCAATGGTATGTAAAATGTCATGAAATATTATATTTTCATTTTTTAATTGAAAATATAAGTCTCTTTAGGTGGAGCAAAGAGAAGTTTCTAACACAATTAAGGCATTCAGTCACCATTTAGTCTTATGTATGATGATAATTGTGTTTCTCTAAACATATCCAATTTTTTAATCATTATATGTTGGCAAAATTGTAGCATTAAATTAATTTGAATAAAATGTAGTACATAAAAATTGTAAACAAAACATGAACATGGGTGGTGGCTTTTCTGGGGGAAAAAATTGAGAGAAAATTAGAGTAATAGCATGATTAATTGATTCAGTATGGTTCCCGCTGAAAAAATATGTTGAATAAGAATCTGTCATGACTTGTGATCATTTGTCACTCTATGGTATATCCAATATAATGACTACAGGTGCACAAGCTATAAAAGTGACTGTTTTTAAAATGCCAATTTTTAAAATTAAAAAGATAGTTACTTAACTGATTTAATTCCAAATAGTTGTGGTATATTAATCTGACCTCCTGCTGTGTTTCTAGAAATGATAGATATTTATGTAAATAAGTTTGTTCTCATACATAAATTTATCATTTTGCATTCAACTCAATGGTTTTTAAATTTTTTTCAAGATATAAATTACACATATTTTAATTAAAACATAGAGATAACTGGTAAAGTTGCTATTTAAATATTTCATAGAAAATAAGTGGGGAAAACAATTATTTGTTTACAACCTGAAACACTATTTTAATCAAAATTTTTTTTTTTTTGAGTCGAAGTCTCACTCTGTCACCCAGGCTGGAGTGCAGGGGCACGTTCACGGCCACCACAGCCTCGACCTCCTGGGCTCAGGTGATCCTTCTGCCTCAGCCTTCCAAGTAGCTGGAAGGACAGGAGTATGCCACCACGCCCAGCTAATTGCTTTTATTTATTGTAGAGACGAAGTCTTGCCAAGTTGCCCAGGCTGGTCTCGAACCCCTGGGCTCAGGTAATCCTCTCACCTCGACTTCCCAAAGTGCTGGAATTTCAAGCTGAGCCACTTCACCCAGCCAATCAATTTTTTACAATGTCATTTTAGGTGCTCTTCCATAGCGTTTCCATCTACTTATATAGCTCTCGCACTGGTGTCTTTCAGTGTTGTGTTGTCTTATAAGAGCTTTTTCAGATACTATAAACATTAAACTGCTTTGGTTTGCATATTATGGAAGCTCCTCTCCCTGGGAAGAAAATTCCATAGAATAGGAGGAATCTGTGAATTTTGTCATTTTCAGAGAGAGAAAGGGACCTTGAAACGCGTCGTAAAGTATCAGTGGACCCATTTCTAGTCTGCCTCAGACAATGTGCATCAATCACACTTGTTATTGTAGAAAGTTAATTTAAATGGGTAGAAATAACCTTGGAAGTGATCGTTTAGGCAAGCTGTTTCCATGAAGTTGGCTTATCACCTGACGATCATCAGAGGATAGTTTTACCTTCTCATTTCGGGAGGCATGCGAGTCCCACATCATGTGGTCCAGTTCCACTCTGGGCTTCGTTTTCTGGTCCCATTTTATCTGATTGTTTATCTTAACCCAGAAACTACGCCTCTTTGCAAAGCTCGTGTTTAAAACCTGTTTCTGTGGAATTACATGGAAACGAGTCCTCTTCCCTCCACCCTGTAGACCGACAGGTAGTTATGTTAGTCACCTTCTGCCGCAGGAGTTCGTCTTTTGGGCATTGAAATTGATTTTTCTCATCTTAGCGTCTGAAGATCCAGAGTGTGCCCCTTGCCCAGCCGCCTGAGACTATACGGTGGCACCCACAGCGGAGGAAGTGGAGGCAGCAGCTTTCGGGCCCAGACATGGCAGCAGCGGAAGCGTCAGCACGAATAGCCTTGGTGGAGGTAGTTCTCCCGAACTGTGTTCCTGAGCCGAGCATCCCTGGGGTGCTGCCCACCTGCTGAGGGGGCTGCCTTCCTACTGCACCCTGTATGCAGAATGCTTGGTCTTGTTCGAGTTGGATGGTGGCATTTCTGACGTTATAGCAGACAGACCTGGTTTTTTCTCCAAGTGTACTCCGTTGTCATGATGTCCATAAATGTAAGGTTTTGCCAATCTCAGAAAAACATTAACACCCATATTTTGCCAAATCAGTTTTGCTGTTTGTTATATTAAGCTGCTGTTGCATATAATTTTTGTGTATTTTTTAAAAATAGATCAAAATAAGTCATCATTCAAAAGTCTTCCTAAAGCCGTAAATATGAGAATTTCTTTAGTTAGTTAAATTCTTCAGACACCAAACACAGTTTCCCAGATATTCTGTCCTATTCCCTGATGATGTTTCACTGTGAACTTTAATTTTGCAAAGCTCCCAGATGGCCCAAGTTAAAATATGAAATGCTGGTGATTGATTGATTTTATGTAGCCTTTCATCTTATGTAATTTAATGTGAAACTGTTCATTTGTAGCTCTAAAACATATTTGTTAATTAACCATATTGGCTTTATTTGTACAGTACAGTTCAATGTTATAGCATTTCAGCTTGAATGTAAAATGAGTCTTTGTAATGATACTTTTGCTAAATGAATAACAATCGACAGAATGGGTGGATTGGCTTTTAATATTTTATACATGTAATTTTGAAGTAGGATATATTTCATATTGACATATCCGAGAGCTTAAAGTTCATCACACATCTTCTTGCTGATGCCTGTTGCAGTACAGCATATTTTTCTTCACCCCATATTATCTCCCTTTGGTACAAGGCAAAATACAAAAAAAGAATTATAATAGTTTTATAAGAGCCACTCCTTGAGTAAGTACAATTTTTTTTTTATGGAACAGATATGTGCAGGACACATTGAGCTTAGTGGCTTTTCTTTTTTGTTGTTGTTTCTACCTAAGAAATAAGCTGATTTTTGTGTGGTTTTTTTTGCAAAACTGATGCTATGGAGCTGATATGTGCTTTTTAAAAAAATGTTTCTATGTATTTTATGTATTTTAATTATATGAAATATATAAAATATTGAATTATGTCTTATAATGCATAGCTCTTTGTATAAAATACAAATATCTCTGAGAATGGATGTTGACTTTTAGTTAAAATTATATAAGTGCTGATTTTTCCATGAATATTTATAAAGAACTGTATCTAAACATTTGTAAATGTACTTATTGTGGTTTTTACAATATTGTTTTTAGCTGTGTGTGCCATATGCGAATTGACTTCTGTCATTTTCACACACATTGCATATATCTCTCAGAAACTGAAGGTCTACTCTGATTCTAAAAACACAAAGAGTAAATTCCTGATACTGCAATCTTAGTTTAGTTTTATAATGTGCCCCTATGAATTCTCATTGTCCAAAGACTGCCAATTTATTTAGGTTTCTAAAATTTATTTTAGAGATTACTTAAAACATTCTGCATGAAAGTAGCTTTAAAGATTAAAGATATATTGCTCTTTTGACTCTATGATGTTCCAAGTAAGAAATTGAAAGTTTAAAAATCATATTCAGTTGCAATAAAAGCCAGACTGTTGGATAATGATTTTGTTAGCATGACCTTACTGCAGTAAGCCATGTTGCCTTTCTGGTCTTGATAATGTATAACAATTGAAAACCTTACATGTAGGAAAAGGATACTTTTCTTAGATTATAGCTGTTGTCAAAGCCGAAGTGGTTTAAAACTGCATCAACAGAAATAATTATACAAGTAAAAAGTTAAGCTAAATGTCATTGAATATAATAATTGATTTATTTTTGCCCACTGTCCCTGATATATGTCCCTCTTAGTGCTCCAACAAACTTAAATGATTGTAACTTTATTCACAATGTTTGTTCTAGGACGAATCAGGCACACCAATTCATATTTTTTTTCAGTCTTTAGATATACTTTTTAAAAACAGATAAAATGGCAGGAGGATATACTGTGTTTATGTGCATTTATTGTTATCAAAATAATACTTTTTATTGAACTGTTTTTAAAAATACATGTACATTCTATTATGCGTTCATGAGTAGTGGCATATGCATATTGAAACAGAATTTGGCTAAACATAATCAATAAAGAAAAAAATAAGTACTCCTTAAGAAGAAGGCAGTACAATATGTGATTACCCATTCTCCAGAATACCAAATGTAATAAAGCCCTTTCCTCCTTCACAAAATTAAGCGAACTCCCTGAAACCTGAGGAAATGATATGTCGTTCTCCTGCCAAAATCTTTCATGAATACTACACAATTGCCTAGAAATTGGAGTCCAACCATGGCAAAGGAACCCCCTCGTGATTCCTCCTCAGGTTCCTTCTTCCTCAGCATCCAGTACCTTGACATGCTTCTTCTATGAGTAACACTTGTTCTCCTTCTGCCCACTTTTAAATTCCAAATTATGGTTTGAAAGACTCTCAAACTTTGACTCTCTTATAAATTCTTACCTGGATTCTACCGACAGGAGTAAATACTTCTCCGCCCTTTTCCGAGCCTTCCTCATCTAGCTCAAATCTGTGTACTATGCTGTACTGCATGTAATGCTTTACTTTCAAGCCAGTGGAGGCACAGTGATGAATAAGACAGAAAGCTCAAGGAAGCAAATCCTCACAGAACTAATTATATTATGGCATGATAACTTGGCAGCAGTTTTATAATCCAAAGTCCCTTATGCATATGTGGTAGAGTGACTGGAAGACCAAGGAAGTCATCACAGCGTCAGTGACATTTGGATTGGAACTTAGTCAAACCAATAAAGGGAAGGAGCTTTACAGTCAATCACAAACAGGTATTAAATGCATTTTGGCTTTGCAATTTGTCATTAGTTGCACTTGAACATGGTTGTATCTGTTGTCCGGGAAATTCTTTTCAAATTATATCATAAAGCCACAGTGTAAAGCCCTGATTTAAGAAATAGTCTGGAAGCAGTCTGATTTGTCAACCTTTTTCCCTTGTATATGCCAAGACTAAACTATGCTTTGATGAAAGACCTTTGAATTTTGCTTCCAAAAATGTCTGCTTGCTGTTTTCTTCATCCCTGTTGTCATCACACTCACCTTCTCTCAGCCAGGTGACAGCAATGGGTTCTCTGCCCTCAGAATTCACTCCTGTAATGCTGTCCTGAAGGATGCCTAAAGAACCACTGACCCCAAACGGCAATTTTCATCCTCAGGTTTTCTTCCCCATTTATAAAAGGGGATTTAGGAACTTGGCTCACAGCCCTTTTTATTGATATTTTCTGTCCCACCCTCTGTCACACAGAGTAAGTCTTACTTTCCTACTGAGGAGCTCTTTCTGGCCATCATGTTTACCCCATCTTCTGCCCTTAAGAACCTCTTTTTCAGTGCCAGATAAAGTTCCACAGTGTGTGCTCCTGACGTGTCATGTCTGCTCACCTTCCACATGAAGCCCGCAAGGAAGTACAATTCTTCTTGTTTGAGAGAATCTTCCAGGGATGCTTGCCTTTTCTCTCAGAAAGTGGAAATGAGGGAAGGAGCCAACTGGGCAAAGAGGGAGGGAAAAAAGTACAAAGATCTCCATTTTATCCCATCCCATTTTAATGTGCCTTTTCCTCTTCCTTCCCCCAGAGTATGCAAATACTTTTCAGAGCATTTCCTGGAGGGATACCTACCCACTTCTTGTGACTGAAACGCATTCAGATTAGCAGTTAATCCCCTCTCATTTTTTGAGGCCAGAGTCTTAGTTTCACAGCCAGCATGTGGTTCCTTATTACACTAACAGAAGCAAACAAAACCACACCAACCTTCAGGGTTCCGGGTTTGTCCAATCCACCCTGACCAAGAAGCCAAGGGACCCTAACTCTTCGGCTTAGGAAATTAGATGGCTCCTGAGTATTTCTAACCAGGCCTAAGACCTCTCAAACCATGCCCACCTGAGGCCACGGTGGACCATCGGGTTTCTCAAAGGGTGGGGCCTGGCAGGACCACTTCTAGCTCTGAGGGGCCTAGCAGTGAGGTCCTTTCAGTAGTTTCTCAGGAAACCTTCTTTGTTTGCTGTCTTCTGAGACTCCAATCTTTATTCACCAGATGGCTCTTGGCCTAAGGCCAGTCATGATATTAGACCTGGAGATTTTTGTCAGCATTTCCTACTTAGCAGCTTCTTTCTGAGTTTGTCCTTCCTGACACACCCAGGTAGCAGGCATATGCCAGACAGTACTCTAAGTCTTTGTTTTAAGGCTTTACTTTTTTTGTAAGCAGTTTCAGCTTCACAGCAAAATTGAAGGAAAGTACAGAGATTTATCATATACCGTTTCTCCCACACATGCATAACCTTCCCTGTTATCGGCATCCCCTACCAGAGTGGTATAATTGCCACAATTGATTAAACTGCTTCGACAAATCACAGTCACCCAAAGTTCATAGTTCATGTCAGGTTTCACTGTTGGTGTGCATTCTCTGGTTTTAAACAAATGTATAACAACATGTATCTACCATTATAATATCAGACAGAGTATTTTCATTGCCCTAAAATCAAAGTCTTTTTATCTTATTAGTTGCATTGTAAACATGAGATTTTTCTAGTAACTAGTAGCTCACACAAGCAGCTTCAAAACGTGCTTTATTTTCAGTTCTGAAATAGCAGCCAGTCTCAGCTAGAGGGGAGGAGCTTGTAAGATGGATCCAGAGAATCTGTCTCATCCTGTCTTGCAAAAAAAACTTTGTCTTACGACGTGAGTGGCCTCACCACACTGCCTACCTTTGCTTCTTCCATCGAACAAGCCTTCCTAACCCAATGCCACATTCTCTAAAAGGTTGTAATTCCAGTCACATTGCATTGACCACCACAATGTCCCAGTGACTTTGCAATGGTTTTTCAAAGACAGCATAACTTGTTCTAGATTCACTTCTGCTTCTTTATATTTTAGCTGCAGATGGCCGTCTGTCATGATTTAAGTGCACCCTTGGCTTTTCCTTTTTGATTTTTATTTCGGTGACTTTGGAGGTACAAATGCTTGTTAGTTACGTGGATGCGTTGTATAGTGGTGAAGAATTGCAGACTGTAAGTGCAGCCTCTCCCTCTGTTTGTGTACGTACTTCTCATCCCTAGGTAATGTATCCCGCAGAGAAGCAATTTTGCTTCTCCAAGAAGCTAACAAAGTACGTATTACCAATAATATCTAGGAGTAACTACAAAGGAAGTCCACTCTTATGAATACCAATTTTAAAACTTTAAGGGAAGAAGGGAATACACTTCACATATTCAGTCTTCAGAAAACGCTATCAAAATATCTCGGCATGGTTTCTTCTACTTTCACATAACTGTGCACCTCTGATTATTCTGCTCCACCGACTCTTATTTCCTGCCATCCTGTCCTCACTATCCTGGCCCCTCAATTCCTCATTTCCTCCACTCCCTGGGCTGACCCACACAGCATCCTTGTTACATCTTGTTTTCCCAAAGTCCATAGTCTCTGCAGTGAAATATGAAAAACAGTATGGAGAGTTCTCAGAAAGTTAAAAGTAAAACTACCATATGAACTGACAATTCCTACCCTGTACATGTACCCAAAGAAAATAAAATCAGTAACTCAAAAGATCATTGCACTCCCATGTTCATTGCACGATTATTCACAACAGGCAAAACCTGGAAACACCCAAGTGTCCATCTACTGGTTATTGGAAAAAGACATTGTGGCATAGATAGATGATGATAGATAGATAAATGGATAGATAGATAGGTATTCACACACACACACACACACACACACACACACACACACACACACATACAGTATATAAATATTATTTAGCCTTAAAAAAGAGATCCTGCCATTTGTGACAACATGGATGAACTTGAAGGACATTTTGCCAAGTGAAATAAGCCAAACACAGAAAGCAAAATACTGAATGGTTTCACTTACATATGGAATCTAAAAAAAAGTCAAATACATAGAACCAGAGAGTAGAACAGTGGTTACCGGGATTAAGCGATAGAGAAGATGGGGAGATGCAGGTCAAAGGGTATAAACTTGTAGTTGTCAAATGAATAAGTTCTGCAGACCTAATGTGCAGCATGGTGACTATAGTTAATAATAATGTATTGTATATTTGAAATATACTAAGAAAGTAGACCTTAAGTACAAGCATACCTGAGAGATATTGCAGGCTTAGTTCAGACCACCCCAATACAGTGAATATCACAATAATACTAGTCACATAAATTTTTTTGGCTTCTCAGTGCATACAAAGTTGTGTTTGCAATATAATGCAATCTATTAAGAGCAAAATAACATTATGGCTTTAAAAACAATATTTTAAAAAACCTGAAATTATCTTTTGGAGGGTGGGTCCCTTGTAAGACAGGCTTGTCGTCAGTGAAATTGCTCATTTAATAATGAATGATTTACAAAAACAGTGTGCAGCAGTAAAACTTTATTTTTTGTTTTTGACTAAAAATGGCATGACCCCTGTGCCCCATTCTCCCTGTTCATCCGATCTTGCCCCAAGCGTCTTTTTCATTGTTTCTGCAGATGAAAAAAGTCCTCAAAGGGAAATGTTTGCCCATATGGAAGAAATGAAACAAAAAACAGCAGGAGCACTAAAAGACATCAAAATTGATGAATTCAAAAACTGTTTTGAGCAGCGAAAAACGTGTCTCAATAGGTATATTGCATCAAATGGAGAGCGCTTTGAAGGTCACAGGAGTTTAAACATGTAAGAATAAATATACAATTTTTGACTAATAAATTCCAGGTTTTGGGAGGTCCTTCTTCAAAAATATCTTAATTTAAAAATACTTTATTATACTCATAATCTTTTTGTTGGTGAATGATCTTGCCTCATTGTTGATGGCTGCTGACTGATCAGGATGGTGGTTGATTAAGGTTGCAATGACTATGGCAGTTTCTTAAAATAAGACAATGGTAACATTTACCACATTGATTGACTCTTCCACTCACAAAAAATTATCTGTAGCACATAATACTGTTGGGTAGCATTTTACCCACAGTAGAAGTTCTTTCAAATTTGGAGTCAATCCTCTCAAACCCTGTTGGTGCTTTATCAAAGAAGTCTATGTAATATTCTAAGTCCTTTGTTGTCATTTCAACAATGCTTACAGCATCCTCACCAGAAACAGATTCCATCTCAAGAAACTACTTTCTTTGCTCATCCATAAGAGGAAAATTCTTTATTCGTTCAAGTTTTACTGTGAAATTGCACAATTCAGTCACATCTTCAGAATCCACTTCTAATTATAGACCTCTCTCTACCATATCCACAGTTACATTCTTCACTAAAGTCTTGAACCTCTCAAAGTCATCCATGACGGTTGGAATCAACTTCATCCAAACTCCTGTTAATGTAATGTTGATATTTTTATCTCCTCCTATAATTCACAATTGATGTTAATGGCATCTAGAATGGTGAATCCTTTCCAGAAGGTTTTCAATTTACTTTGCCTAGATTCAACATTGAAATCACTATCTATGGCAGCGATAGCCTTACAAAATATATTTCTTAAATAATAACACTTGCAAGTCAGAATTAATCCTTCATTCATTAACTGCAGAACAGATGTTGTGTTAACAGACATGAAAATAATAATCTCAAAAAAAAGAAAACAATCTCCTTGTACATTTCCTTTAGAGCTTTTGCATGACTAGATGCATTGCTAATGAGCAGTAGTCTTCTGAAAGGAAACTTTATTCCAGAGCAGTAGATCTCAATCGTGGTTTTTAAATAGTCAGTAAATCATGCTTTAAACAGGTGTGCTGTCTTCAAGACTTTGTTCTTCTCTTTCACGAGTAGATTTAGCATAATTGTGAAGGGTCTTAGGATTTTCAGAATGGTAAATAAGCATGGGCTTTACCTTTAAGTCACCAACTGCATTAGTCCCTAACAAGAGAGTCGGCCTGTCCTCTCTAGCTATGAAAGTTCTAAATGGTGTCTTCTTCCAGTAGGAGGCTGTTTCATCTCCCCTAAAATCTGTTGCTTATGCAGCTACTTTTATCAATGATCTCAGCTAGATCTTCTGGATAACTTGCTGCAGCCTCTCCATCAGCACTTGCTGCTTTATCCTGCACTTTTATGTTCTGGATGTGGCTTCTTTCCTTAACCCTCATGAGCTGAACTCCACTAGCTTCAGTCTTTTCTTTTTTTTTTTTTTTTATATTTTATTTTATTTTATGTATTATGTTATTGTGGGGTACAGTTAGGGGTTAGGCATACAAATATGTTTCGTTCAGGTACCCTTGTTGATAAGAGGTGTCTCCCCATCTCCAGACAGATACCCACCACCATTAATCCCATTCAGTCTTTTCATCTGCAGCTTCCTCATGTCTCTCGGGCTTCACAGAACTGAAGAGAGTTAGGGTCTTGCTCTGTATCAGGCTTTGGCTTAAGGAATGTTGTGGCTGGATTGATCTTCTAGCCAAACCACTCAAACTTTCTTCACATCAGTAGTAAGTCTGCTTCACTTTTTTATCATGCGTGTGTTCACTGGAGAAGCATTTTTAATATTCTTCAAGAACGTTTCCTTTGCATGCACAACTTGGCTGACTGTTGGACTCGAGAGGCCTCACTCTTCCACATGCCTTCCCCACTAAGCTTAATAATTTCTAGCTTTTCATTTAAAGTGAGGAATCTGGGACTCCTTCTTTCACCTGGACACTTAGGAGCCATTGAAGGGTTGTTCACTGGCTTAATTTCAATATTATTGTGCCTCATGGAATAGCGAGGCCCAAAGAGAGGAAGAGATGGGAATACCCTGTTATTGGAGCACTGAGAACACAAATGACATTATCCATGGGGTCTGCTGTCCTATGTGGATGTGGCTTCTGGTGCCCCAAAACAGTCACAATGGTAGCATCAAGGATCACGGATTGCAGATCACCATAATAGATTTAATAGTAGTGAGAAGATTTGAAGTATTACCAAAATGCGATACAGAGACAGGAAGTGAGCATACACTGCTGGAAAAATGGTGCTGATACACTTGCTTAACACAGGGATGCTGCAAACCTTCAACATCTAAAAAATACAGTATCTACAAAGCACAATACAGTAAGGCCCCTACATATAAGCCTTCAAGCTGTGAGTTTTCAAAGAAGCAAACCTGTGCATCCAAGAGAGTAGATGAATTGAATCCAGCAAGGAACCATAACCTGTGCCGTCAACGTCAGGCATGTGGGACATGGCAGCTGGCCCTTCGTCTCCTGTTGCTGATGATCCTTCAGCTCTGCCACCTCCCTCCGTCTCTCCCCACTCCCGTCAGCGACCCTTCTTGACTGTTCACGCAGTCCCAGCCCTGGCTGCCAGCTGTTGTACTGTGTCTCACCACTGTACTTTTCAAGGCACCATACTGCAAGATTTTAAATGTTTTCTTTATTTTTAGTTTGCTTTTTATCTTATTTGTGTGAAAAGTGTTATAAACCTATCACAGTACAGTACTATACAGCCAGTTGTGTTAGTTGAGTATGTAGGCTAGCCTTGCCAAATTTACAAACAAATTGGGCTCATGAACATGCTCTCAGAACGGAACTCATTCATATGTAGAGCACTTACTGTAAAAAGAAGTGCAATCAAATGAAGTGTGCCTGTATTCTCACCACAAGAAAGGGGGAAACGGTAACTATGTGAGGATATGGGTATGCTAATTAACTTGATTGTAGTAATTCTTTTGCAGTGTATACGTATGTCGAAGTATCACATCTTATACCTTGACTATATACTATTTTCATTTGTCAATACACCTCAATAAAGCTAATTAAAACTTAAAATAAGCCGGGCTCGGTGGCTCAGCCTGTAATCCCGCGCCTTTGGGAGGCTGAGGTGAGTGGATTGCCTGAGCCCGCGGGTTCGAGACCCGCCTGGGCAAACAAGACCTCATCTCTACAATAAATCAAAAAAATTAGCCAGGCGTGGTAGCGCG
>CAUYQG010122122.1:0-11734 GCA_963574415.1 Tarsius wallacei | reverse complement strand
CCCGGCTAATTTTTTTGATTTATTGTAGAGATGAGGTTTCGCCTGCCCAGGCGGGTCTCGAACCCGCGGGCTCAGGCAATCCACTCACCTCAGCCTCCCAAGGCGTGGGATTACAGGCTGAGCCACCGAGCCCGGCTACATTTTTTGAAATAAAGAAACAACAGGGAGTCTGTGACAACAGGTCAGCCTGGCCCAGAGTGAGTGGCTTCCACTCATCCAGTTGTGGAATTTGTACCTCGTGGCGGCATGCAGCTTTGGAGATGGGCTTGCTCTTTAATGAATGGGATTAGAAATGACCTGTTCTTCTTACTGTCTGTCCTGACTAAAGGCAGAGAACTAGGATGCTGTGAGAGTCAGAGATCTGTGGGATGGGAGGAGAGAAGATCCGTCAACCAGGTAGTAACAAGGCAATTTCCAACAGACATCTTGCCACCACATGGGGATAAAGTCACTTAAGCTCCTCAGAGGGTGACGCTGAAACTGGACACAGGAGTATTTCACAGTGTTGAGGGGTGCAGGGTCAGCTTGGTGGAGTCCAGGAAATAGGGCATACCATCCTCCTCATACTCTCTCCCCCTTTTTAAATTTTTTTGAGTTGGGGTCACACTCCGTCACCCAGGCTGAAGTGCAGTGGCGCACTCACAGCCACCCCAGGGTTGACCCACTAGGCCCAGGCTTCCAAGTAGCCGGAACTACAGGCATGCGCTACCATGCCCGGCTAATTTTTTGATTTATTGTAGAGATGAGGCCTCACCAAGTTGCCCAGGCTGGTCTCGAACCCGTGAGCTCAGGCAATCCTCTCACCTCGGCCTCCCAAAGTGCTGGGATTACAGGCTTCAGCCACCGCGCCCGGCCTCTCTCTCCCTTCTAATTGAGACTTGAGAGCAGGCATGGGTAGCACACTGTCCTCAGACCCTGTTCTTGGAGCAAGCAGGGACAAGTCTACCTGGAGCAGAATTCTCAAGAGAATATTTCTCTAGCCCACTCTGTGTGAGTCCCCAACCCACACACTCAGCCAAACCACAGTCCCTTTCTGCCTTTTAAAAATGGGAACCCATAACTACACTAAAAAATTAGATGTGGTGGGGCTGATAGGAAAATTGAAGTGGTTACTGAACAGGGTCACTTCTGTCAGAGCAGCAGCACAGAATCCACGAGACAGTGGTTTACAGAGAAACCCCATTTCATTGTCAACGGCCACTCCACCAGGCAAGAGGTAACGGGTAGTTCCAGGGACACATGGGGCAGGTGTATAGCTATAAAAAATAGAGTCTGGCCTTTATTTATCTGTCCGATGTCAATATAACTCAGATGACTCCAACTCTATCCAGCCCCCACAGCTAGGCTCGTCCACACAGGAAAAATGATCATCTATTTTTATCATTTATGCATAAGTACAATGTATGGGCAATGAAGTGTTCTTACCACAAAGAAATAAAAATTTCAAAACATGGCAGCACCATGAGCTCATGCTGCTTATGCATGAGAAAGAGTTCAATTCCTCAGGCCCCTCCTTGAGAATTGTAAGGCGGAAGGTGGCATTTGGGACCGGTTCTTCCACCCTATTGAAGTCACAAATTCTTATCCTGCTTGTCAACCTTCCTCGCTGCCCTGTTTGACAGCAACAGGCCTCACATTACTGCTCCTGAACCAGCATATTCTCAGGACCATGAGACTCAGACATGGGAGCTTAGAGTAAGCGTTACATGTTTACTCTTCCCCTCTCCCTCCGGTCAAATGTCATGGCAACAGAAAACAGATACAAAGATGTTTCCCTTCTTTTAAATGGGGTCCTAGGTCTGGTCATCTGCTCAGACAGGAAAGACTAGGTATAGGGTTGATTGTATCAACCTATTACTATCACAAAAAAATGTCACCGAAACCACATCTTCTAACCAGACCTGAATTTCTGTTCAAGGAATGACAATAAACACAGACCAAGGGCTGACTAGCTTCCAGGAACCCAGTCTGCCATGCCGCACACAGCCTCACTCACACATGAAGATCTTAGGAGAACCCCCAGGGGCCTCCAGAGTTCCAATGCCCTCTGCGGTGGGTGTGGGCATAGACATGCAGTGATACAGGTTGTACTTGCCTTTATGGTCGTGCCGGGACCCACGTCATGCAGCAGGGACATCTCAGGGGGGCTCCTGGGAAGCCCGTCATCCTCAGAGCTCATGCCAGCATCCTCTCCCCGCTTGACAGGAAGCCCCCCTGGAGGAGGCGGTGGTCCCATTTTCACATTACATTGTATTTTTAACTAGATTGGAATAAATAACATTTGCTCTTATTCTCATCAATGACATTTATCAACAAATCTCCTGCCCCAATTTATTCGTTCAGGAAATGTCTTTAACGCCCTTGCATAGTGCAGAGAATTGAACACTCATCTGCCACCAGCTCGCCCATTGCCATCTCTTGCTCGTTCATCCAAGAATGAGTCAAGACCCAACCGTAACTCATTTGGTGTGTCTTGGGAAGAACCGCGACACCCATGCGATTCTACTTTAAAGTATGTCAATTAAACCAAGCAGAAATCACCTTGATTAAAAACTTCTTGGTTGATATATGGCACACAAACCAGGTGGTACAGCCAAGGAAATTTTTACCTGCAGAGCTTTAATCCGATCACACACATTTTCTTGGGAAAACACCCGCACAGGCCGAGCAGGGTCCTGTCCGGACTCAGGGATGAAAATACTGTCGTGTGAGAGGGCCCGGCTGCCCAGTGTGCCCCTTGACTCCCTAGGATAAAAGAGCCACCGTGAGACTGTGCCCACCTCCATCTCTTCCTGACCCCTGTGGGCCTCAGAATGAGAAGGGAGATAAAGGCGGATGTGGGTTAATGGCACATCAAACAACACACCCTGAGCTGCATTGACATGGCAACTGCCCTTGACTTCAGTTTCTCCCCACACCGTCAAAGGCCACAGTCAACTATTAGGAGCACAGTAGGACAAGAATTCTCCTAAGAGATGGAAAGGCTGTGTGAATTTTTTATTAATGGAAGAAAAACAAGGTGTGTTGACGTGCGAGGTCCAAGACAGCAAGCCTGCAGAAAGAAAGGGCTGGACAGCCGTGTTCTAAGCAAACCTGTCGTGGATGCCTGGGGAGGGTGAGGCCATGCCTTGTGGGCAAACACATAGCCCCTCAGTTGGGCTGGAATTTGTGTGTGCAGCGCAGGCTGAGGGTCTGCCTGATGAAGACATCCTCGCAAAGACAGTCCAAAACACACCCATGACTCGTTTGAAATGAGAGCTGCAAATCTGCAAAGCCATGGCCTCTGTTTAGGACCTGGCACCCTGCAACCCTACCTCTGTGCCTGAGTCCTGGATGGCGGTGGTAGGCCCTTCTGTCATCACCATCCCAGACTCTTTCCCAGCTCTGAGTTCAAGGATCTGGTTTGGAACTGAACCCACAGGACATTCACAAAATATTCTAAGAGCATCTGGGAATTAGCTGTCAGATTTTCCTAGCAACGGTGGCTGCCTGAACAATAGGTGGAAGGAGCTGATTGAGACCTGATGATGAAGGAAGGAAAGCCCGCCTCTGCACACATGGGACATCTTGCACACACCAACCCCACCCTATCCTCCCACGCCCTCCCAACTCCAGGCATCCTGTCCACTGTGGGGCATTAAGGACTCTACCCTTGCCCCACTATAGATCAAACTGTATAGATTAACGTGATACTTCCTTTTAATTAAACTCCTTTCAAGCCTGTAACAGTAAGTTTGCAAGTGGGAACCCATGGCTCCCAGAAGGGTGTGACCTCAGATTTTTGGGAGGGAATCAAGCCGAGTGAAGGAATCAGGCCCTCCCTGCCAAGTGCAGCTCTTAACCCAAAGATCACACACACACCTGGGTTTCTCTCCTCCAGTGGACAGCCCATGGCCCCACCCTCAGGAAACCACAACCAATGTCCAAACATCTCCATCCTGGGTATAACTAGAAGACAGCATGAAGAGGCCTCCACAAGGATACGCTGGTAAAAACACAAAATGCCACATGGCCTTGTAAGGCCATTCACTACAGCAATACTATAAATGCAAAAGATGGAAAACAATCCCAATGTCTCTCAGTAGGTGTCTGAGTAAACTATGAAATGTCACATAATGGAGGGCTCTGTGCTGACTGAATGGGGTAGGAAAATCTCTACACACTGTATACAGACATCACAGATTATACTAAGTGAAAAAAATCAAAACCAATATAGAACAAATGTTCATGGCATGTTAGCTCTGTGTGGGAAAAGGGGGCATGACTATATATAGATGCACATGTGTGTGTGTTTGCTATGTTTTCAAAAATAAAGTTAAAAGGATAACTAACAAATGAATAAAAATGGTTTTCCATAGAGGGAAGGGAAAGAGCTAAATGGGGAGACAGGGTACAAAGGTACCTACATTTACAATTCTTTGAAACTATGTAAACATTTCATATAATTAAAAGACAAAATCAAACAAAAAGGAAAATAAAACAATCTCTAAAACTAGAAAACAAACAGAAACAAACCTAATTTCATATCAGATTGTTGGCATGATCACACAGAGAAAAGAATGATTTCAAGTAACTTTAACTCTGCATTCAAGTGACATTTGACTTCATACGCAGAATAGAATAAATTCTAAGAACACACAAAAAAACCCCCAAAGATATCAAATTTTACTCTGTAGTCCTATTAGTAATGCTAATTAAAAGACAGAGTGCAGGACAATGTTTATAGTTTATATGATTTCTGTATAGGAAGGGGGTAAGGAAATTATTATAAGGATGTGATAAGATAAAGAAAATAAGTAATTCTGTTAATATCATAAGGAGTCAAGATTTCCAATATAAGAGAAAAGAGAATACAAAGAATCAAAGTAAAAATGTTGCCTTATTAAACTTGAATTGGAAATAGCCATGAATTAATGAATTATGATTTATTTTTCTTTTGAAAACTAAAACATATTTCCTAGCCATATTCACTGAAAAGGTCTTAGAACCAATGACAGCCAACTAGAAATCATCACCCTTGGCAGTTAGATAGCAGTGTTCAAAAACCATTTTGCAGTACAACCAGGACCCTGTGAAGAAAGGGCTGATTCCAGGTCTGGGGCAGAAAAATACGCAAAAGAAGCCCAGGATTTTTCTCTGTGCAAGAAAGCAAGGAAGCTTCCAAAGATCAATGGGGCCATGTCAAAAGAACCCAGGAGGTAATTTGAAATGGCTCTCAATAGCCTAAGGTGGAACAATTTGAGCATTAGAATGAATAAAGACTGTCATACTGAAGAAAATCAAAGATACAAAAATCAGTGTGTTCACAATGATACTTGAGAAGAAAAAAAGAAAAGATAAAGCAGAACTCACTGGCCACTATTGGGAGTTGCTAGGGTACCAAGTCATTACTCTGAGGAGGACAGTCAGTAACAGAGAAACCAAGCCTGATCCTGACTTTCCTGTTCAAAAGGAATTTCAGAGCATCCAACCAGTTGATGTAGGAAAGTTCTTCTTCATAGAAGAATTCCAGCTAGCAAATGTGAAATGAGTGACAGAATTAGAACCCCTGAACCCGTGGCTCAGTGGGTTCAACCAGAAAGTATGCACCTCATGATGTGATGTGACAACACCCAGCACCATTTTGAACCTAAATCAAATCAAACCGCTAGATCCTTCTAAAGGTTTCTAGGAATTGGCAGAATATAGAAAAGAGTTCAGTTATACCAAGAGAAAGCAAATCCGGAATGTGGGACATTCCATGGGGCAAATGACCCTGCTCCTCCATCAGATCAATGACACGAAACACAGGAGGAAGGTGAGGGGAAATGGTTATAGATTAAGAGACTTAAGAAGCATAACCACACAGATGCAGGCATGATAAACGGCATCATCTTTTTCAACCCACAGGGCCCATGTGGTTTGCCAGCACCAAGGTGCCTTAGCAAATGGAACTGTTTTGCCCACAATGATGGGTGAGAAGGTGCTGCAGATTCTTGCAGAGGCCAAAGAGCACCTTTACAATCTCACCTCTTCCTCTGTGCTACTCTCTAAAAGTGTCATTTGTACTTCCCAGGCCCCATCATACCCTAATCTTCCTTGCCTAGCATCCAAACCAGCAAACTTTATCAGTAACAGAGGTAGGTGCTGGGAATATACAGATAAAAAAGCACACTGTCGGCCGGGCTCAGTGGCTCAGCCTGTAATCCCAGCACTTTGGGAGGCCGAGGTGAGTGGATTGCCTGAGCCCGTGGGTTCGAGACCAGCCTGGGCAACTTGGCAAGACCTCATCTCTACAATAAATAAAAAAAAATGAGCCGGGCATGGTAGCGTGCGCCTGTAGTTCCAGCTACTTGGAAGGCTGAGGCGGAAGGATCACCGAAGCCCAGCAGGTCAAGGCTGCGGTGGCCGGGAGTGTGCCACTGCACTCCAGTCTGGGCAACAGTGAGACTCCAACTCAAAAAAACCCAAAAAAACAAAACAAAAAAAGCACACTGTCTCCACTTTCCGTGGGCTCCTGTAAGAGGGAAGACATGGACAAGTGGACAAGACACTTCACCCCAGCTCACTCCTCTGACTGGATTCCTGCTGGTGGCTGGAGGGGCCACTCCTAGGCCAGTCTCCCTAGCACCAGAACTGTGTGCTCTAGTCAAGAGACAGGGGTGGGTAGGGTGTAGGTGTTAGAGATTCCCTGGGGCTGGCCCAGTAGCAGTACAATAACCAGTAAATTATGATAATGTCTTGCTCCCCAAGGGTTTGGAACACACTACCTAAAAAATACATGCACAGTCTATCTCCTCCACGTTTCACAGGGTGCAATGTGAGCCTATCATGCTCCCTACTAGCTCCATGCCAGCACTGGGGGGAAAAAAAAAAAAAAAGCACTGAAAGAAAAAAATTCCAATCTTTCCTCTTCAGTCATTTGGTGCCACCAAGTGGCCAGCATAATTTCTATTCCCTTAAAAAATAAGTAAGGAGGAGCAGAGAGGACAGGAGGACACCTTACTGGGATGCTCAAGCCTTTGGACCCCATCTCAGTGTGGTCTGCTCCCCAAACCTGAAGAATATTATGCTTTTGGAAGAGTTTTATCCTCAAATTACAGGGCTCATGTTGCTTAAAAGAAAATGTAAAAGCTGGCAAGCCACAAATCTATTTCTTTTCCTTCTAGTCACCAAAATAACTGCTGGAATAACTGGAGCAGATGTACTATAACCATATTTTAATGAAATACATGCTACAAAAATAAAGATTTCTTCGCTAGACCGCCTCAAATTTTCATATCTATTGGGTCTGTCCTTCCTAATGCTATTGTTGCATGATTTTTTTCTAGGACTGAACAGCAAGAAGTCTTTTGTTGTTGCTGCTTCCTTTTCTCTCTGTCAAATGAAAATGTTCTTATCAGATTACTCATCGTTCAAGTTGGAAGAAATGTATTTTTCTAGGGTAGCATCCAGGTGTTCACAGAAGTTTTAAGTCAGATTAATCCAGGGCCCATATCCTAATCCAGTCATTTTCAGCTGTAAGTTGTTAGGCAAGTTCCAAATTTTCTCTAAGGCTTATTTTGGTCCTTTGTAAAATGGTATATAGTACCTCCTCTCCCACAGTTTTAATGGACTTTTAATACATACAGCACCTGGCACACAGCAGGTAACCAATCATATTTTCCCCCAACTTTCTCCATCCTTATGTTTGAAAAGACAGAAAACACAACTTGTATGGAAGAACCTCTAATGGAACTACCCGGGAGGCAAGGAGGCTCAGAAATCCCACGTTACCAAGATAATGAAATAAGAGTATTTGGATACTCCTGTGCCCTAATGGGCCCTCCCTTTTGGAGCACACAAACCAGAGGGATGTAAAAAGCAACTTACTCCAGTTCATTCTCAGAGTCATAGCCCACTGGCCCTGACTCGATGGCAATGACCTCGCTCCTCGCCTGACTTTGTTTCCAGGTGCTACCACCTGTGGACGATGGTGATTCCTTCCTCTTCTTCTTCCCAAAAAACTTCTTAAAAGTTTTGAATTTGGATTTTTTCTTTCCTGTACAGATTAGAAAAAAAAACCCAAATAAGCAAGAGCATGTGTTTATATGTGTGCAATGTGCACTTAAGGAGAGAAAGCAAGATTTCTGTCCACACTTCAGTCGTTTGCTCCTGAAAAGCCTTTTTATTGTCCAGAAATATGTGAGATACCAGTTTTGCATGACTGAAAACAAATCTTGATTTGTTTACTTAGGATATTTAAATAAAAGGAGCCAAGAACACTTTGGTGCACGATCACAGAATCAAAACAAGCAACTTTCTTCTCATGTATAATCAAGTTTTCGTTCCTAAAATATACATAGTCAACAACAAAAGTCCTGATGAGGTAAAAGCTGTGTGATAACCCTAGATTTTTAAAATAATATAATTCTTAAATGTTAAGAATTATAGCATGAACATGGCACCAAGGACCATCAAAGGCAGCCTAGCCTCGTGGGCAGGAGGTGGCTCACTGAAATGTCAACTGCACAATGAACTAACAACTCTTGGTGAGAAAAATTACCAGACTGGTCACCTGCGTGGTGGGAGGGATGCATGGCCAGACTGAACCCAACTCTGCCATGCTTCCTGGATTCCTCTGCTGTTCTCTCTATTGAATGATTCCACGACTTTACGTTAGCAGCTCAGAAACACTCGTTCCTTCCCTCCAGAATATTTATGAGAACTGATAGTAAAAGAATGCAACCTACAGATCAGGATGCCATCTAACACATTCTGAAAGTCTACTAAAAAATTTTATAACTATTAGTTGTATAAGTGAATAATTTAATAAACCAAACTTCTTAAAAAATAAATCAGAATCCTTCCATTTATATGCATGCCCCCTTGGGAAGTTTACCTGATTTTGCCCTCATGTGAAAGTTTACTTAGGATGAGTCTAGGAAGACTTCCATTTTAGGTGGAACAAACCCCTCTCCACAGGGAAATACAATAAGTTCCATAGCAAAGTTTTCTGAACTTCAAGTGAAACTTTTCTTACTTTTATAATCACGAAATGTTTATGTTGTTAATGGATAGCTCTTGACAAGCATTCATTATCTTGAAAGACCCAAGAGTTTTCTGCATGTGGTCAGGACACCAGCTGGCTTGTGCCTTGTCATGGTGTGTACCCATGAAGGCCTGAACAAATACACAGGCTCAATATCTTGATAGTTAAACATGTGGCTTGCAGCATTAATGGTCTAGATAAAAGTGTGGCTACAAAAACCCAGAGGATAATCATTGTACACGTTAGTTCCACTGGCAAGGGTTAGTCAGCCATCTGTTTGTCAGTGTTATTTCTTCTGCTAGGCTTTGTAATTCAGTTTCTTTAATGGTTACACAACTAGTCCAGGTTTCTATTTCCTCAATTTGTTTTATTAAGTAAACTTTTCCCAGAAATTTATCTATTTTTTCAGATTTATTGGCAAAAAAGTTATTAATAATACATTTTCATTGTGCTAATATTTATAACATCTATAGTGATGCCTCCTTTCTCATCCCTGAAATTAATTATTTGTGCTTCTTCTTTTTGCCTTGATCAATTGCACCAGAAGTTTGTCCATTTTATTTGGCTTCTTAAAAAGTTTGGCTTTGCTATTCTCTCTATTGAATATTTATTTTATATTGATTTCTGTTTTTATCTTTATTTTTTCCTTCCTCCTCCTTTCTTCTGATTTACTTTCTATTTTTTAAACTTCTTGAGATGAACACTTAGCTTATTAATTTTTAGACTTTTTCTATTTTTATAATATATTCATTTAAGGTAATACATTTCCCTCTAAATCTGTTTTAGCTGCATTTACATGTTTTTAATTTTAACTTAATTTAATTTTTGATTTTAAGGATGTGGGGTACGATTCAGGATTAGATATACAAATGGTCGTGTTACAGGTAAAGTTTAGGCCTCACTTGGGTCCCCACTTTGCCTGGTTTGGGATCAGATACCCTTACTGATAAAGTATGCCCCCCCCCCCCCCAGTTTCCCACTACTGCCAATCCCTTTTTTATATTAAGATAACAGTTCAGGGTCCACTTATGAGTGAGTATATGTGGTCCTCAGTTCTTTTTTCTGTGATAGATCACTGAGTATGATAGACTCTAAATCCATTTGAGTTGCTGCAAAGTTCATAATTTTGGTCCTCTTTATGGCTGCATAATATTCCATTATGTATACATATCACGTTATTTTTTATCCAGTCCACTTTTGATGGGTAACATGGTTGCCTCCATGTTTTTTCTATTGTGAATAATGCTGCAATAAACATGCATGTGCAGGTATCTTTTTTATAGAGTAACTTGAGTTCCTCCGGGTATATTCCCAGAAGGGGGATTGTTGGGTCATATGGAAGGTCAACTTTTAGATCTTTTAGAAATCACCACACTGTTTTCCACAGAAGTTGCACTAGTTTACAGTCCCACTGACAGTATGAAGTGTTCCCCTTCCCCCACATCCTCTTCAGCATCTGTTGTTTTTTGTTATTGATGATGGCCATCCTGACTGGAGTTATGTGATATCTCAGTGTGGTTTTAATTTGGATTTCTTTGATGATTAGTGAGGATGAGCATTTTTTCAAGCAAGTATCTGTTAGCTGCTTGTATGTCTTCTTTTGAAAAGTGTCCATTCATATCTTTTTCCCACTTTTTAATAGGGCTATTTGTTTTTTCTTTTTGGAATGTTTGAGTTCCTTATAGATCCCGGATGTTAGGCCTTTGTCAGATATACCTTTGGCTGTCTCTTTGCTCTCTTGATGGTTTCTTTTGCTTTGAAGAAGCTTTTCAGTTTGATGAGGTCCCATTTGTCCATCTTATTTCTTATGGCATGGGCATTGGGGTTTTGATCAGGAACAGGTTGCCAGTTCCAATTTCCATAAGGATGTCTCCTGCATTTTCTAAGGTTCTTGTAGTTTGAGGTTTTACGTTTAGGTCTTTGATCCATTTAGATTTGGTTTTTGTGTATGGTGATAGGCAGGGGTCTTGTTTTAGTCTTCTGCACGTGGTCAGCCAGTTTTCCACCACCATTTATAGAATAAGTTCTCTCCCCAGTGATTATGGGTGGAGACTTTGTCGAAGATGAGTTGGTTGAGAAATTGAGATTTTTCTTCCAGAATCTCTATCCTGTTCCATTGCTTTATATGATTCTTCTTGTACCAATACCAGGCTGTTTAGATTATTATAGCCTTATAATAAAGTTTAAGTCCGGAAGTATGATACCTCCCACTTTGTCTCTTTTGCTGAGAAGTGTTTTGGCTATTCATGGTTAAGTTTCCATATGAATTTCTGTATTGTCATTTCTAGACCTGAGACGGATGATGTTGGTAACTGAATGGGTATTACATTAAATTTGTAGATTGCCTTGATAGGATAGATAGCTTAACAATGTTGATTCTTCTAATCCATGAGCCTAGAATATTTTTCCATTTGTTTGTGTCTTCTTTGATTTCTTTAAGCAGTGTTTTGTAATTTTTGTTGTAAAGGTCTTTCATTTCTCTGGTTAGGAAGATGCCAAGGTATTTCTTTTTGTTGTTGTTGCTGCTTTTATGAATGGGATTATGCTTTTTATTTGGTTCTCTGCCTGTATGTTGTTGGTGTATAAAAATGTGACTGTCTTTTGCATGTTGATTTTGTACCCTGAGACTTTGCCAAAGTCTTTTATCAGTACAAGGATGTTTTTGACAGATTCTCTTGGGTTTTAAAGGTATAGGATCATATTGTCAGCAAAGAAGGATAACTT